>WYDI02016335.1:0-21183 GCA_009867235.2 Psittacus erithacus
GAAGAGAAGAGAAGAGAAGAGAAGAGAAGAGAAGAGAAGAGAAGAGAAGAGAAGAGAAGAGAAGAGAAGAGAAAAACTACTTTAACGCTCTTTTTTTTTTTTTCCTTTTACTTTAGAGCCAGGACTGGTTGGGAGCTACTTCATTAGACTATAAATTGTAAAGTCTACAGTCCTTCCTCACCTTGCCACAGAAAAGCAATTAAGGACATTGCTATACACCCAGCAGGAATAATATTTACTCATCCATCTTAAGCCTAGTTGTGTGTACCTAAGCCTGTGCCGTTTTCTGCGCTGTGCTGTCACATGCATTCATTCTGTTACCTCATCAAATCTGTCTCAAAACAGCAAGAGTACTGGGGAGGCATTATTTCTTAGTCACATAATTTCCCAGGTTCTTCTCATCCTAGTGCTGGATAGCAGAGGCAGAGAATTAGAGAAGAAATGGGCAGCTGAGAGATTAGCAGCTGACACTACTGACAGAATGTACTTGTACACTCTGATTTGAGTAGTTTGGTGGCTTGGGTTTTGTTTGTTTGTTGATATCTGTTTTGGTTTTGGTTAGGTTTGTTTTGGTTTTTTTCCTCCTTTCCTCCCTCCCCTCCCCCCAAGTATCCTTATTTTAACTACAAATTTTTAAAGCATCTTTAAGCCTTTCATGTTAAACCTGACATCACTGCAGATTCACCAGCGCTGCCATAGTTACTAACCACTCAAAGGAATCCAAATAATTTGTTTCTCACTTTTGCCTTCCCCTGAGTTTTCACTACCCAGTGTAAGTCTGTGAAATCCATTTCTACAGGATGCTTAACATAAACTGCTGAATTCATCATTCCTCATTTTGCTCTGTTAATGTGATAATAGTGTCAGAGAAGAGCATCATAAATATCAGCCCCCACAAGACCATAATGTTTCTCCTCAGTTGTATACCATACAAATGAGGTGAATCACTTTCAACATGAAAATCTGACATCTCTTCTCTCACATCCGTGAGAATCCTGGATCTCCTCTTTTATGTCATTCCTCACTATATCCAAGTGAGGAAGGCGTTTCCAGCTAAGCTAAATTCAAGTGTGAAATTAATTTAAAGACTATCCTAAATGTTTCCAAAGAAACATAATAGAAGCATTGGACATTTCTTACAGAAGGTCAGAGCAACCTTTTTCAGCTACGCAACTTGAGAGAGTTCATAAATGCACATGCACAGGAGTGAAAACATATTATCTACCATTTACTAGTTAAAATTAGAAAGAGGAAAAACAGAAGAAAATACATCATTGTCTCAGAAAGTCGCTGCGCTTTATGCATCACTTCTGCAGCATATTGATCTATCCTTACTCCCTATTCCTGCATATTATCAGCACTGATTTTAATCTGATATTTTATCACCTTGCCACTAAGTATTTGGAAGTCCTTTAATAGTTCTTTGCAGCCAAACCTCCTTCCTGGTATCCTGAATAACTTAGGACATCAGCAAACTTAATTATGAATATGAATAACTAAGTTGATATTAATATCTTAGTGCATCAGCATACTTGTTTCACAGCTCACCCCATTTCCCAAATTGCTGATGGCTACATTAAATGGCACAGGCCGCAAGCAAGCCCTTTCATAACTGAACCCACTTAATTGCAGAAAACATTCACTGATTCCTACCTTTTATTTCTTATCTTTTAACCAGTTGCATATTTGTGTGAAGACTATGGTGAGACTCAACTGAGATTCTTGTGAAGATCCAAGGACATGATGATATTTTGTCTCCCCCTTGTCTATATATTCACTGCACTGGCTCTTCAGTAAGCTCTAGTATAACCAAGAAGTGTGGTATATCCTGTGACGAAACTCGTATTTAATAATCTCTTGTGCACCAGATTTATACATGGGCCCACTCTATCTCAGTATTGTGTAGGGATGTTAGGGATGCCAGCTTTACTGGTTTGCAGTGTTCTGGGATTCCCCTGAGGCAAATAAACCCATTTTGTGCATCCCTGGTGTAGGGGCAGATTCCAGAGCAGGTTATGTCTCCTTCATTCCGCAGCTGTTTCACCCTTGAAGCCTGCAGGACTCTGGGTGAAGGTCGTTAATCCAAATCTGTCCTTGTGGTCATCTCCCTTCTCTAGTCTACGGGTGACCATGGGGTTTTTTTGGTCAGTGGGAAGGAGGAATAATAAAAATGTCTACAGAGGTCTGGAGGTGGAAAAAAACCCAAACCTGACAGATGTGTGTGGGATTTTCAGCCCAAACCAGCTATTCATGCAAAAACTCTCATCTTTCTGTTGTCATGTGTGGGACAGAGAAGCGATAATTTCTGCAACTCATGGGATGTATGTAGGCTGCGCAAGTACGTGGCAGACAGCTGTCTAGCAACAGCAACAAATACAACTTCTGGGTACTGTATGTAGCAGTTGTCCTAATGCAAAGCAGCAAAATAAGGCGACCCATCTTTCAGCTTCCTCTTCTGCTCTTCTTTCCAAGATTCCCCCTTACAGTGAGCAAACTCTTCCTGGGAAGCAATCAGGAAGGTCTATGCCAAAAAACTTTCTGCAGAAGTAAGCAAGGTAATCGTTTTATCCCCGTCAAAACCAGCTGTGGCTGTATGGTGGTCACATCATGACAGAGGGAAATAGAAATGGAAGAGGGCTCAGTTTCTCTCTGCACAAAGCACGTAGGAATCTCTTGCACCACTCCATGCTCACTGCTACCTCAAAGGCAAGCTGTCATTTGTGAGATTTCCCCAAAAATCGTAGGTCTAAGATGACCTTGACCTTACAAAACAGAAAGCAAGCCAGGTGGGTAAACCTGGTCTCCTAATCAACTCAAGGTTGAGAGTTACTGTCACTCCAACATGCACTTAATGTTTCACAGGATCAAAACCTGTACAGAATTGGATCTCCTTTTAAATCATATATCTGCTGAGAACGTGGAGGTACACAGCATGCATGTATGATACAATATACAGGTTTTGCTCAGTGATACATATAGAAGTATATCGTTTGGAGATGTCTGAGGATTTCTCTGTGTTCATGTCTGGATACTGTTTTTTCCAGTGTGCTGTCTATAGGATCATACTTATAAGGAGCTGAAAGTTTTCTAGAAGATGCTATCAACAGGGGTAATGATAATACTTCACAGACTGGTTCTATGTTATTAAACAAGATGCAATAAAATATATCTATCTGCATAACCAGTTCACAGAAAAGAATTTTGAAAAGTGTATTATCATATACAGTGAACCCAAAGCCAATGACACTTTGAAGGAAAGTCATTCCACAACTCACAATTTTATGTTATCCTCAGGCTATTAATGTCACCAGTGGTAAGGAAATTCCCCCATACTCACCCTTTTTACAGGCTCCTGAAGGTCAAGCAACAGGTGTTGCCACTGGCATCTCCCCCTCTATCAGGCATGCACAACTCTGTCTTCAGTCCAGTTTCATGTCTCCCTGCATTATCATCCTGTGTCCTCCTCAGTAGATTTCTGGTTGCATTCTCAAAGACTGTAGGTGTCCATGGTTTATGCTGTTATGAGAGCAAATTTAGACATCCCATTTTAGCTTCGTCATTAGAAGGGCCACTGAACAGAAACACTATGCAAATAATGCTTTCCTATAAATTAAAAAATTATTTTTAGGGATTTATAAAATGTTACCTCCCCACTCAAGTTGTATTTACATGACTACTCTATTTCAAGGAACCACGATGCTAAATTGAGTGGTGCAACTACCGTTTAAAATACTTACCTGAGACTAAAATTTGTCTACCAGGCTAAACAAATGCTAAAGAACTCAAGTGGTACCCAATAAATTGCAATGACCTTGTGCAGTTCTTTCCTGTCTCCAGTGAAAATTCAGTTGTATGCTGTTCACTCGAAGTACATAATTCCTCATGCAGCTGGTGCCACTTGAGGTTTCTGCTACAGGTTGATTAAAAAATTCGAAACAGTCAATGGAAAGATTCTTTGATGTAGAAGTGATTTGAGTTAGGTAACTGAATTCTGGAAATTGGGTTTTTTTCCCTAACCTTGAGTGATGGGCCCAAACAAGTGTTTCCAAGAAAGAATATAATAGATGTTGACACTTTAACATGGATCTTGCACTTCATGATTTTGTATCAAAAAGAACCACTAGTGCTCACGCTATCTGTGGAGAATTTTCCCTAAATAGCCTCAAAATTCCTCACATTTTCACCTAATATACAGTCTTAAAAAGTATGAACATGGGCTTTATTTAATTTGGACAATCCAGCCTTGCAGTCTTTTGATTCCTGAATTATGCTTCTCTCTTGGCCTCTCCAGACATTCAGGGAAGAACTTTTCCTTAATGCTGGTAAGATTATATTAGTCAATATAAATCTAAAGTTTTTAGGTTTTGATTATAAATGAGTGCGCTGAGGTCCTTCCCCTCATTTAGCTCAGTGGAAGAATGTTCAGAAAAAAATGGCCATGAATTTATGAAAGGGCTCTAATTTATTGATAAATGACAAAATTCTCAAGAGACATATAATAACAGAAAACAGTTCATTCAAAATGTGCACAGTACTTCTTGAAGATTTATAGAATATAGATAAAATGTTGTCATTTGCCCTATGTCGTTCATGTGCTTGTTCTCTTAGTTTGTAGACTAGCAGAGAAGTTTGAGAAAAATGATTCATGAACTAATAAATTGTTGAGATTTCTTATCTGAAATAAACAAGCAGTGATGAAAGTCCATACGTGCCCCCCAGCTGGTGAAGTTCATGTTGCCTATCTAGCAACTGTTATTTTTCCATAGACACCGTGAAAATCATTTGCTTCTTGAAGACTGCAAAAAAGAGCTTGGTGTACTTTTGAGATGGTATTTATCTCAATTGGCTGGTGACATGGATATAAATAGAAAACATTATTCATTTTAAAACCTTGAGCTAGACTTAGTGAGCAAGCTCTTCCTTTTCAGAGAGTTCTTATGAATTCTAAAATTACTTACAGACCAAGTGCACAAATGCTACATGAACACACTATAGGGAAGGAGCAGAGATTAAAAGAAAAAAAAAACCTCATGTATTTGTGAATGTGTCTCTAACATGAGCTGTACACAGATGGACAAAATAGGCATATTTTAATCTGCACAGAGAAAAAGACACTCTCAGATGAAAAGTAAAAGTCACTTCGGCTAAGTAATTTCTATCCAGTGGCAGAAGCTGCCTCCCAATAAGTATTTGACATGCCATAAAAAAAAAAAAAGAAAGAAAAAATAACCCATAAACAAACAAACAAACCCCTCCCCCCAAAACCCACCAATAAAACCAAAGCAACCAAACAACTGAACCAAATATTTAATTTGCCCTTTTTACAGAAATGTTTTTGACTGCTCTTGGAACCCATCTACTGAAAGCCCTATCTCAAACCAAAAGTGCTCTTTGAGGTGTGAGAAGGTCTGTTGACCTCTAGACTGACTAGAGCCAAGGAATAGCTCTATTCTGAATGATTGTCCTCCTTTTGCAATTGTTTGAAAGCTCTGGCACTCTTTATCCGTACAGCTTTTATTTCACTTCTTTTTTCCTTTTGTTAGACCATGTACCACATCAATTCACATATTCTCAGTTTTGCTGGGCTATTTTCTACTCCAAAGGGTCTTTTCTGATAAACTTTCTGAAACTGTGGGAGAAAATGGCTGACAATAAAGGAGAAGAATTTTTCAAGAAGATACTTCTAATACTGGATAGACTTTTTTTTTACTTATTTGTCAGCATGATCTATGATTTCCAGGATGAGGGTTCTGTGCATTTCTCTGTGGTGCACTTCTGAAAAGACAATGCAGTGATGCATCAGGGATCTTCAGAAGTATTGAGTCAGGATCTCCATCAGAGTCAGCACTCACCTCCAGGTGAGACAAACTACAAAATACATCTGTCCTGCCTCTCTTCCCACATGGAAAGCTCTGCTCCTGCTGATGCCTGTGCTCCCCAGTACTTTTTCTGGCTTCATATTCAGAGTGAATGATCTACAGCTGAGGATTCACTTAGTGGTTCAGATAGGAAAGTGAGCTAGGTTTTGGGCTGCTTTTAAGATTCCTCCTCAGCCTTTATTTCTGTTCCAAATTTCCACTGCTTTCCTGTGACTTCTTTGTAACTAGGCATTTTTCTCTCTGGTCACCTGGCCCTCCTTTTCATCCATTCCCAGGAAAGTTCTGTGGTGTTTTACCCTGCTTAGCTCTTTCCGGAGCCCATCCTTCTTGAGCTGATGAATAAGGGCCAGAACTCATGCTTTCTTATGAATCTCTTTTCAGGGCTTACTGTTTCCCATGACATGTGACTCAGATAATGCTGGCTGAGCACAAAGGAGATCTCCATGAGATGAATGTATGGGTGTTTGCATTAATACATTAATGTCGATTTTTAGGAAAGCCCAAACCATACTTTTTCCACCCTCAGCACCCGTATTTTAAGAAAACTGCCTATCTCTCAGCCTTTAGCAGTTCCTAAAAATAATGATTTGACTTTATTATGACCATCTTCCTCTTCTCTCCATTCTTTATTCTTTTTTCCCACACTCACTTGCATACTGAGTTTATGAAGCTTAGTAGCACTTTGTGAGCTCCTATCAAGTATTGTTAGCTAATCCAGTTAGACTGATGCTGTTATGCTCTTTCCCTTTCTTCTTTTATGGTATCCATTAATTGGAGGGATTCTGACTCGCCCACATAAGAAATAATGAGTCTAACAATTAAATGTGGGAGTTTTAGTTCTTGCCTGGCTATTTCTTACCTGTAGCTAATTGGTTTTATCTTCATAGGAAAGTCTGTGGGTTTTGCTCCTTTTTACCGTTATTGTTTTCTTCCTGGTAGTTATTCTTAGTTTGTCTCTGAGTTAGAAGAGTCGTCCTTTACAATACCTCCTTAGCCACAGGAATGTGCAAATACATGTATAACATATTCAACATCAAAGTAGCTTTTCCTTTTCTCACATGCGAGCATGAGCACTGTTTCTGTTTTTCACCTTCAAGGAAGGCTGAGAGGGGCTAGACGGCTTGGAGTTTAAAAATACCTGACTGAGGGTTAGCCCAAGAAGAAAGATTAATTTCCTTTCACTATAGTCCTGTTTTGCCATCCCAAAGTACAGGCATGCAACACTTTATCTTATGGAGAGATGCACACACTCATGCAACTTGGTCAAACCTCATTTTTTCTGCTGCAGAATTAATTCATTTATACTTAGCACCCAGACTACACACTTGAGTTTAGCCATTAAATAAAATTTCTTAAAAGGAAATGTTAGCTATCGTGTTTGAGAAGGCTGTGGTGAGGGGAAGGTCTGTAACAAAATTTAGAAGAAAAGATCCCATGCAGCACCACCAGCTGACAGCCTGGTTTTGTACCACACCTGCCTCGGAGTGCCAGAGGCAAGCCAGATTTTCTTCCCATCAGACACACAAATTCAAGAATTCTGCGTGGACAGAAGTCCACCTCTGCGCTGAGCAACAAAGGACCTGCCAGGAACATGGCATGCAGCTCAGCTCCAGCCCTGCCTGCCTCCAGCTTGCACCGGTGGCTAAAACAACAGAAAACCAAACCATAGACCTTGTGAAATGGAGAGTAACTGCTACCGTAGCCCACAGTGAGGTATGGGTCAAAGGAGCTGTGGATTCTATGTAAATATCTAACATACAGCATTACATACCTGGCCTTGCTGGACCGCTTGCAAAGAGAGATGTTCTAGCTTATTATAACAATCTTGTTGTGAATAAACTTTTATTAAGAAGAGGAATGAATCCCATCATGATCTTACTCACTTGTGGTCAAAGCTAAGCAGCGAGCACTGTTTGCATCAAGGAACCAAGAGTTCAAACACAATGCATTAAAGTAGCACTTAAATGATCTTATACAGGCGCTCTTTGGTGTAGCTGTTTGTAGAAAAAAGGCACTAAATTAGTCACAGGGCTATTGATCAAGTTGTCTGGCTGACTCATACAAGCAAAATGACAATAAAGTCATAAAAAATATGGGCAGAAAAAACAGTTTGTGGTCACCTTTCCAAGATGGTAAAGAAAACAGTGAAAAGGAGTGTCAAGGGTGGTAATTACTACAAGGGTGACTATAATTACTACAAGGTGACTATATCACTGATTGATTCATAATGCTTTACAAGAAAAAAAAGTTCACATTCTTTAAAAATCAGATTAAAAATTGCATTAAAAGGCAATCCCTCATGGTAATTAAAACTAGTCAGACACATCTGTACTGCAGGTGCAGAAAGGCAGGGCAAATATACATCACGGAAATGGGTTCTTTCAGCTGAAGAATATGAAGGAAAATGTGGCTGGAGATGAATGTGTTTAGGCACAAAACAATGGTGAGTGTTCACCTCACATCTGTGAGTCAATGGAGGAGCACTTTTCAAGTGAGCCCATCCAGAGGTGGATACCCATGATGGAACAGGTCTGCGGAACCCTAGGGGACTGAGATTGGTGACGCAAAGCTCTGGGGTCATATCCTGATGAACGCTGGTTGCCATGATCTTTTTTAATGCTGCAGATGAATCATTACCTCAACCTCCAAAGGGCAAACTGAACCCAGCTCCAAGGGCTGTCACCAAGGATGGTGTGTGTGTGTGAGCATGTGGAGCATTATAGCATCCACACTCAGTGCCTGCTTCTTTAGGAGAAGCAGTTGAATGTTTCTATGCAGCTCCTCAAGCCTTCCTTTCCCACCCCCACCTGTTTTCCAAGGAATATAACATTTTCCCACAAGTGGGAACCTGTGATTTACTCATGTTCAATATTTTACACTAATAAAGCAATTCATGTCTGCAATTAAATTAATTCTGTACTTTCTAGGCTGGTTTGCTCACTTGCCGTTAAGCTGGAGTGGTAATTACGTGAATGACTCCAGCTGCAAATGACTCATTTTCACATTCTTGAGCAGTTATTACCGTTATGTTGGGGTTACTGTCCTATAGTAAGCCTATTTGCTGAGCAAACAGGATTCCCAAGAAAGGATAAAATGGACTGCAGAAGCTGTGGGAATAGTTTCATTACTCTTGCAGAATTTTAGGATTTGTGAATTTATATTGTATAAAATCTAAATTTCGCGCCTGAGCTTACCTGGCAAGACTTATTTATTTTTGTTCAAGGTGGAATTTACCAGCTGGAGCCCTGGGTCACAATGCTTTATGGTGATCATTTTTGGGAAGGATGAAAAAAAAAAGGGAGGTTTTTCCTTAGGCTCTTTGCTTATGCAATAGGGTTAGATATTTAATATTACACTCATATTCCTCTTGAGATAGATAGCAAGGTAGATCATAGAATCATAGAATAGTTAGAGTTGGAAAGGACCTTAAGCTCGCCTAGTTCCAATCCCCTGCCATTGTCAGGGACACCACACACTAAGCCATGTCACCCAAGGCTCTGTCTAACCTGGCTTTGAACACTGCCAGGGATGGAGCATCCACCACTTCTTTGGGCAACCTGTCCCAGTGCCTCACCACCCTCACAGTATATTATAGACATCTCAAAATGAACATAGCAAGGTTGGTGAGAAATTTACAGGTGCAACAGGAATCATGAGAGGTTTGCATTTCAGTTCTCCTCTCCCTGCTTAATGAAAAAGTTGTAGAAAATACCATGGATTTACTGAATTGCTTATATCTATTGGCTAGAAAATGCCAGTCTCTTGGAGCACTTTTTGAATTCCCAAGGCAAAAGGATCGCATGTCCTCCACTTTTAGATACAGGTATTCTGCCTCAGCTTTATGCTGTTAGGAAACATGCTCAGGGTTTGCCATATGAGGCCAACCAATTTCCCCGTAGCAGAGGCTTCGGTTCTACGAGGGGTTTTTCTGTAAGAAAAAGTATGTAGTGAAACCACAGGCTGCTCCTGAGCCTTGAGCGTACAGTAGACTGTGGGGTCAAAGGCACTTAGCCAAAGATCAGTGCTGTCTTGTATTGCAAGCACAATTGCCTCAAATAGTGCGCTTGTCACGGAGGGAGTTGCAAAAAAAAAAATGTTGGGAAAACATACGAAAAATAGTAGGTCTGGTAGGACACTGATAGGTCTCACCAGCTTGTGTACACACATTTGTCTCAGCAGCTTTTGACTGAAACATGCTAGCACTGAGTTTAGAACACCAGTTTGAAGCAGATGTATGGTCCTATAAGACTTTCATCCCCAAAGTAAAACCAGTATTTGCTGATAACTTACACCAAAGCAGCAGATATGTAGGTGGTGAGGAAACTCCTGTCTACTTTCTCATACTGCTGGAAACTGGACAATATCAGGTTCTAAACCAACCCAGATATTTTCCCAGAACTTAGCTATAACCATGGTATAGCTCAATGCGTAAAACAGCAGAAAAAGAATCTCCGGGTACAAGACATCTCTACAATGAACAGAAGATGAGATGGAGGGTAAAATGTCATGCCAATGCCTACAGGTTGATTTTGTCACAAAGGAGAAAGGGATTTCTGTTAAGGGATGCAGTGGGGATGGCAATGGAAGTATCACAAAAGCTAAGATATTGAGGCAAAAAATGGCAGTTAACTGTTGGATGAGTTTTGGGTACTAACAATGAGTCTGTCCAGGGAGAAGTCAGGAAAGACTGGCAACAGCTACTTCAGCAGAGTACAGAGAGCAGAGATATAACTATCCTTTGAAAAGGTGGAGGTTTTCAAAGCAAACTAGTGGTTCTGTATTTTGATAGGATCATGAAAATATGAAGCCAGGCTTATGAACCCTCAAGGAATTTAACAGATACGGCATGAAAGAGCATCAAAAGAAATATCAGGTAAAAAGAATCTAAGAATGAATGATAAGCATCAACTGAGGTAAGTGAAAATGAAAGCTAAATGGGAAATGATAAAGGCATTGAAATTCAGAATGAGTGAAATCAGATTTCATATTTGTTTATTCCACTTAAGGGTCAGCCTGATAGTGTACGTTTAGCATGTGGCACAAGGATCCTGCTAGATCTTGGATCAAGTTCTTCTAAATTGTAGCTTTAATGTGAACTATAGAGGTGTGCTTTCCAGTGTAATGCCAAATACCAAGCTGCATTTAATGGGAGTCGTTAGTGTGGAATGAAACCATACATTTGCTCCTTCGAGACTTGATGCATGCCTGCCTTCCGTATGCCTTTTTTACATTTGTGCAAAATGCTAGAAAAGGGATCACTGAACTCTCCCTGTTTTGTGGTCTCTACCGACTTTGGAGGCCAATGGATGGCTATCAGCTCTCACCTCTGCTTGCAGACCACCATGCCATTCTGCTGTAATAGTGATGCATCTTCTGCTTTGCCTGCTGAGGCCACGTCCCCTGCTGTGTTGTTATGCATAGTATGACCTCTCGAAGTACTCTCACCTAGTTCATCTTCAAAGATGCCTCCTCCTTCCTCCCAAATCAAAATAAAAGTCTGCTCTTCAAGTTAATTATACACTGAGAAGTTCACCTTGTGATGAGGAAAGCAAGGATTCTGCAGCCCAGGAAGACCTTGGAGGCAGCTATATCCTCACCCAGGGCAGATTAGAGCTATAAATGGCTATAGTTTTTACTACTTCTGGAACAAAGCACAGTCAGGACTTTTGAAAGTGCATCCAAAAATCTCTCACTTGCAGAGTCTGGGATGAATCTGGGCTACTCATATATGCCCATATGTGCACACGTATCCCCATGATGACTTTGCCTTTGGGATTTTAGTCATACCGCTAAGGTATTGAAGGTTCCTACCTCCTATGCATCTGTTTGATGCATATGGCTTCTGTGACACTGCAGGGAAGTAATCCACTTTCTCAGAAAGCTTCCACCCCCTGCATGAGGGAGGCAAATGCTGTGAGAACTGCATTGCCAGATCTGGGTGCCTAAATTGAAAGTACCATGGTATTAGTTAGCTCCATGCTTTTGGATACCTCCTTTTATGAATCTGTTTTTTGTAACACACAGATATAGTAACATGCAGCCATAAATTCTTGTTAAGGATGAAGCTAGTGAAGCTCTTTCCCCTGTGGTTTCCAGTACAGCCAGGATGCAGAAAATGGTCATGAAAAGGTGTACATTCCAGGCCATCTAGAGCAGAAAGGTTCACAGTGCCATGCACTGGGAGGAAGGCTGCTGGGATATTCTGCAGCCCCCTCATCCTGGCACAGCTGCACATCATACACTGCCCTTGATGGCTCAAAAGCCCTTTGATGACTGATCTAACTCAGGCCATGGAACACTGAGACATTCACAGCAGCTGGAAACTTCTGGAAGACGTCCAAGGTTGGAGTACAGTCCCGTGTGGCCACACTAGCCCCAAAGAGGGTACAGGAGGCCCACCACCTCCCAGGACTTGTTTGGCTCCTTGTACCCAGTTGGAAAGGCCAGTCAGAGGGTGTGCATGGCTGGCATGGTGCAAGTGGAGTGATTATATCTCACTTCGCTCTACATTTCTAGTCCCATCCCTTGCTGCCTCACACTGCTGCTCTAGATGTGTGTGGGATGTGTAAACAAATGGTTTTCAAAAGGTCAGGCTGGAAATATATCTAAAACACAAACAAACACACCCAAGAAAAAGGAGCTTTGAACGTTTTCTTGCTGCCCACTTTCCGTCAGCCTATTCAAAAGTTCACTAGTGCCTTTGCCACATGACTTTCTGCCAGTCTAGGCCACAAAGAGCAGCCATTTAAAGCAAACATGCAGTGTTCCCAGGTACCTTTGCACTGCAGAAACTGTTTCCTCCAAGTAAAAGCAAACTGCTCAGCAGAGATGTGCTGCAAGGCACTACACAGCTGCTATCTTCACCCACATATGCAATGCTGAGGCAAAGTTCACACATGTGATTATCGAATCAGCGCATACCACACACTTCGGCCAAACGCAGCACAAAGCACTACTCAAGGTCGAATAGGGGGTCCTCAAATCCTTTTATATCAGCCAACTTGGGCACAAACTGAATTTAGACAGTGCTGCTTGGATTCAGTCTTTGAGGCAGGTGGTGTGCTCAGCCAGCCCCATGGCTACAGGGTTCTGTAGTCTCTGCCTCCATCTCTAATCAGCAGTGAGTGCTTATCTTCATTTGCCTGATAATGAAAGATCATCTTGAGGAAAGACTGACAGCTGAGAAAAAAGATTTCACATGTTTCCTGGCTTCTCTAGTCAATGGAGAGCAAAGGGTTGGACAAACTGAAACCTCCTGTCTTCCGGATGGTGAACATGGGGACATAAGTAAACATTCTACATAGGAAGGACAAGCTAATATGAATGTTGCTATTTCTAATCACTTTCTTTTTTCCCTTGGAAAGGAGGAAAATGTAATTTTCATTACCAGCATTATCTGTTACATGTATCACGGTAGAGAATCTCCAGTCACAACTGAGGCCTTACAGACTGAAGTTTCAGCTACATATACTAATATTTATTCGTACATTATACGGCCTATACTTAGTGGTACCGGCCACTTCTGTTTAAGTCATGTAAAGCTCTTTTGGCTTTGGGGACTATGCCTTTAGTTGCTGCACACATAAATGCAAGACAAGACATAGGAAAGCATGAGGTTCTCGTTCTTATGCACAGCTTTGATACACAGAGCAAAACACAACTTTTGCAAGCTCTCTCAGAGCTGACTGATCACTAGAAACCTTTTTACCCATAAAGCCCCACAGGGTATCAAAGTTTATTGTGACAGGGGAAAAAGTCTGTAAATATCTTAAAAATTATTATTTGCCATATGCTTTTTTTCATGCTTGACACAAGCTGTGTTAGGACACCAGCTACTGTTACGAAAACCAACCAACCATAAATAAATCAAATCAAATAATATTTCTCATTTGTTAGAATGGGTTTGCTTGGTTTCATTTTGTATTGCTAGCCCACGGAAGGCTTACAGGAAATTTCAGCTGGTTAAATGTATATTTACCGTAATTGTGTAGTAGCACCAGATGCAGCTGACCACAAGATACATGCTTTAAGAAAAAAAAAAAAAAGAAGTATTCATACCAGCAGGGCAATAAATGACAGGAAACAAACCTGCCTGATGCTACCACAGGTTTCTTATGCCTGCGACTCTCAGAAAAAAAGTATAGTAGACCTCCAAAGAACGCCGCGCATTGAAATGAAATTCCCACAAGGAAAAGGAAGTATAGGAGGAAAAGTTAAACTGGAGGGGAAAATGACACTTTTATTTCATTCACTTATAGCATACTGCTCTGAGTGCCTGTGGGACATATTACTGGCAGACAAAGCAAAAAGCCAAGCTAAGGGCAGCCCTTCCCTTCCGGCAGGGCGAAGAATTGCTCCCCCTCATGAGCCTCATCCAAGAGCAGCCAGCAGAGCTTAACCAAAATATATTTTCTAACCTCTGGCTCAGACGTCAAAAATGGGAAAGGCATAAGTATCCTGAAGTACTGAAGCTGAAGTTCATTGCTCAGCTGTGGAAACACTCCTCTACCAGTGTCATGGCTGTGGTGCTCTCCTTCTCACCCTCAGTGAGCACAAGCAGCACTGCCAGGGCATCATGACTCTCCTCTTTCACAGATCCCCTCTTTCAGCCTTAGTCACTGATGTTTTTTGTGCTGCCTCTTTCCCCTTTGTGACACACAAATACTGTAACATCCCACTTGCATATATGCATGCAGAGATAATTCCTATCCAGTATCTCTGGAATTCAGTGGAAAAAATCCCTTTAACTTCTGTAAACTTTGAATCAGGCCCAGAATGAAGATGCAACAGGCACATTGTGAAAATGTGAAATGGAAAAGAAATTGTATTCATATTTTAAACTTGAAAGTTATTATTTGTGTCACAGTTATAGGGATTTATGAACTTCATGCCTAGACTTCTCTCCAGTCATGTAATGCAACAACTTTTTTGTCAAGGTCTTGTTTTTATGCTGTTTTTTTCTGAAAGATATATCCTCTGTAGTGAATCAAATATAAGTAAAATCTAATGGCAAAACCATAGAGTTATAGAGAACAAAGCCTGGCAGAAAAATCATTATAGAAGCTAGCAGAGTTGTGGGGAGACTTCAAGTGTATTTCTCACATTATTTCCAGTGTTTTGTAATCATTTTTCAATAATTCTCTACAACACCTTAATTCCGGAGGAACATATAAAATATCCCAATTCTGCTTTCTAATGTCATTCAGCTCCTTTAGGCTGCATTCAAACTCATTCTGAGGCTCCCTAGCTGACTTTGCAGCACGCAGAACCACAACAGGCCAATAGTAAATCGTCTAAAAGTGATCATGAATGATTATAAGCTGTCCCTACACTTGCACAAGTCAGGCAATTTCAAAAGGAAAGGTAAGAATTTGAACTATATCTTTCTTTCAGGGAAGGTGTGAAAATTCTCATAGAGAGTAGAATAGGTTCATAGTACACCCCTGAAAGAGGAAGCTTTTGACTATCTTATTCAAGAAACCTGAAAGTGTGGTTGATTTTACAGCCACTTCATTTCTTTCAAGGTGAACCACAACAAAATTCCAGAGACTTTTGACCATTCGTTATCAGGCACTAAATCTGCAGCACCTTACAGGTGGGATTTCCCTTAAACGGATGTTCTCTAGAAAATAGTAGCCTCATTGAGACACAGCAGTTTGCTTTGCCAGGTTTCACAGCATTTTACAGGATGTTGCAGGGACTATTGCTTCCATCTTTGGAAAGCATAAAATAGTTGACAAAATGCATAAAAAGAAAACACGGAACATGTCATCACGTTTGCTGATGTTACCACCATTAACACAAATATTGATAATGTTTTTATGAGCCTTCTTCACCTTCCTTCCTCAGTTATGCACCTATATTAATGAAAACCAGGATCTCCACCAGATTAGCAGAAGAAAATTTAGTTAATTCCCCAGGATACAGATGTGTAAGACTAAAATACAAAGTAGCTTCACATTCTTCTTTTAATAAGCTCAATTTTAAATTCAGGGAAGAAACTTCCATGCAGAAATAATAGTCCATCCTAGAAAGCCTAGGTGGGTTCACCTCTGGCATGTACCACTATCATCAATCTTTTGCATAAAGGGTTAAAAGACATCTGTACAGATCAGTAGTCAAATCTCTTGGGAATGACTCTTTCATTTATCCTTATGAAATTAAGGATAACTTAAAAAAGGATTTTAATATGTTTTTTAAGAATCCCTCTTTTGGGACACAAGGTTTAGAAGGGATTTCTGATGTAATGTTACCTAGAACTTGTTTTGGTGGAAACTATTCCTATCTTCTTCATAAATGCTTGTACATGGTGATATTTGATTTCAGAAGTAATGACGTTCTTGTCTCTTCTGTTCAGCTACAGGCTGCTCTAATTTTTAGGAGTCATCTTTTAATATAAGTACATTTAAAGAGAATTCCTATTCATTTGTTCTTCAGCCTGGACTTTCTTTACCTTAAGTAATACTTTTTCCTCCCTGGTGCTCACATGCAATGACCAATGTACATAGATAGCTATTCTCTGAGCGTATTCCAATTTCAGCACGTCTTTCTCAGAACTGCATGATCTGAACTGTATATAGTGTTCAAGACAAGAGGACACTATTATTTTCATTTTTCTGGCAATAAGTTGACACCTCAAAGACTGGGAGTTACTGAGGTGTGTGGGAGCAGCCATGTCACTGCAGAAATATAACATTTTGAGACCTCACTTGGAGTACTGTGTTCAGTTCTGGTGTCCTCAACACAAAAAGGACGTGGAGCTGTTGGACCAAGTCCAAAGGAGGCCATGAGGATGATCAAGGGGCTGGAGCCATGAGGATGATTAAGGGGCTGGAGCACCTCCCGTATGAAGACAGGCTGAGAAAGTTGGGGCTGTTCAGCCTGGAGGCTGCATGGAGATCTCATAGCAGCTTTCCAGTATCTGAAGGGGGACTATAAGGATGCTGGGGAGGGACTACTCATTAGGTACCGTAGGGATAGAACAAGGGGTAATAGGTTAAAACTTAAACAGGGGAAGCTTAGGTTACATATAAGGAGGAAGTTCTTTACAGTAAGGGTGGTGAGGCACTGGAATTGGTTGCCCAAGGAAGTTGTGAATGCTCCATCCCTGGCAGTGTTCAAGGCCAGGCTGGACAGAGCCTTGGATGACATGGTTTAGCGTGAGGTGTCCCTGCCCATGGCAGGGGAGTTGGAACTGGATGATCTTAAGGTCCTTTCCAACCCTAACTATTCTATGATTTTACGATTCTATGATCTGACCTTTAGTGTCAGTGTGGGAATATTGGCATGGCACTTAGGAAAATTTCCCTTGTTTCTACTTATTATCTTTAAGATGTAAAATCCACAAAAAATAGCTAAAATAAACCACATATGCCACATTTAAGCCAAGCCTGGAGATGAACTAAACATCTATTCATTAGGTCTTTTTCTATTAGTCCTTTGCCACTCAGCTCTTTTTCTGACAGCCTAAAACTTGATTAAACGAATCACTGAATGAAAGTAGTATTATTTCAACCCTCATTATTTCAAAGAAGTAATGAAAATATAGTTGATGCAGCAGTTATGAAGTTAGTTGAAAAAAACAACAACAAAACAACAAAAACTCCTCACCCAGCTTTGTAGCTCCCTCTCTAGGAGAGAGAAAGAAAGAGAAAACTGGAAGTCTACCCCAGCTGCTGCATCTACTTTCATTTTAAGTTCTCTGGCTTCTCTGAATGAAAACTAGTTGAAGAGATATCTTCCTGCTGCCAGGTGTAATTTATTTGCTTCTACAAAATTCTATGAAGCTTTGAGGGGGATTTTTCTCATATGATTTGTAGAGGATATTTTAGGAAAAGAGAACACAGATTAAAAGTTGCGATTTAGCTAAACTGCTAAAGGAAAATATACACCAAATTAATCTAGAAACATGTGAAAATGCTTCAAAACCATCGACTGATGTGAAGCTTAAGTGTGCGGAGAGGGCCAAGCACACCAACCAGCCTGGGCACCCTCCAAAGAGCCTGGGACACAAAGCAAGGGTAGAGCATCCTGATATCTCCCACATCCAGGAGTTAATCAAAAAGACTTCCTCTGCCATTCCTATCTGGAGTCTTTTCTCCAGGAGACCATAAGATTGCAAACAAGAGGTCTCGGGAGCGTGAAGAGGTGCACTCGGCTATGTTGAAGGGCTTGGCTGGCCAGCAGGCAAGCCTGCTCATGACCACCAGTAGCAGACTTTCTCAGCAAGTATTTCCCTGGTGGAAAAAACCCATCTTTGCCAGTGTGACAGCTATGTCATGGGAGGAGACTCTCACTACTTTATTAAAGATGTTCCTTTTTTGCTTCCAGAAAGATACAGCTGTGCAGCAAACATCCGAATGACAGAAAGCAACTAATAAATCTCTACCACAAATAGCTATGAAATGTCAATGAAATCCACTTAGGGAGGATTGAAAGCTGAGCAGTGGGGAGTAAGTGAAAGATGAGAGGCACCTGAGCAGTCTTGGGCCAGGATTATAGCCTGGTGCTGCAGTTATGTGAGTGCAAGGGAAAGTGTTTGCCAGTGATGGATGGTAGACAGGGATGGGGAAGTAGCAAGGACTGTTTAAGCAGACTGCACAACATTCCCTCTGAAATAGCAGCTGATGATAGGTTTTGTTCCCCCAACACTGGAGAAAGGACATGAGGATTTAATATGGTGATTGTGAGGTCTTGATCTGAGGAAATTATTTTTGGAAGCTCTCCATGCTGTGTGTAACCAGAAATCAGCACTGCAGGCTTCAAATGAAAAACATCCTTATTTTCCTTAAAAAACCCAACATTTGTGCAAAAGTTTGAGGGTTAGAAATAATTTCCTTCTGCAACTGTCCCATGTTGCTACTTTGTGTATTGCCAAATGCTTTCACTTCTGTTAAAACAACGGCAAAGCAATAAACGAATATTGCAACTGAAGACACAAAGGCAGGGGCTTTGCTTTCCATAGCAGTTCTGCTGGGTCAAGACTTCTTATTTCTTCTTTACTGCAAAATAAAACACACTATGAAAAGGGTACCCTCTGATTTTCCCTGTGTCCCTTTTTTGTAGAACTGCTCAGGAGCAGAAAGAAAACTCTTAACATGAAATGAGGTGCTTGTTTCCTGTGGTTACACATTTGTCTTTGTTGAGAAGCCCAGCAAAGTCATTTATACCTCTGTGGCTGCACCAGGTCATGTATGACTGAGGTGTTTCCTTGAAAACTGCTTTGTTTCAGCTTATTCATCATCTGTTTCACTGAAAACGAGTTCCTGCTTCATCATCATAATAAAATTATTCACCATAAATTCAAAGGCTTTGGACTAAAGCTACCCACAGGTTAGCAGCTGTAGAACTCCTCTTTGCAGAAAGACATTAGTTTACAGCAAAATTAAAATACACTGGTAGTTACTGGTTTTATTTGTTAATGTCTGTACTTGAATTCTTCTGCTTTGCTTTTGATAGGGGAGGGATGTGCCTTGTGATCAGCACAGCTTTCTAACCTCTTGTATAACCTTTTATCCGTAGCCACAGGGAAGCATCTCATGCTCAGGAGGCACATTCATTCCACAAAGATTCACTTCTGACTCTGATGGCATTATATTGCACCAGGGATCAAAAACTATACAAAGTCAGCTGCAATTAATGGCTATTTTCTCTGCTGACTTTAGTGGGCCTTCTGACTGGGCATGTGAGGTGTGTGAGAATCACGTCTTCTCAGGCAATGGTGCAACAGCAAAAAGGTTCTCTGGACATTCATAATTGCATGAGGAAATACTTTCGGGCTGACCTTGTTACACAGACCCCTGTTTTAGTGTGGCCCTATGGCTTTCTACATCGAGTATTGCTACTCTAGGAACAAGACACAGGATTTCACTGAGTTTACAAATCCTCAGGACTTGCTTTGTCTGAACTTATCTTGACCCACCTGAAGCTTCATTTTCACTTGCTTTATCTTTATTTTAGCCTTTTAGTATCTGAAGGGGGCTACAAGGATGCCAAAGAGGGACTGTTCATTAGGGACTCTAGTGACAGGACAAGGGGTAACAGGTTAAAACTTAAACAGGGGAAGTTCTTTACTGTAAGGGTGGTGAGGCACTGGAATAGGTTGCCCAAGGAAGATGTGAATGCTCCATCCCCGGCAGTGTTCAAGGCCAGGTTGGATGGAGTCTCAGGTGACATGGTTTAGTGTGAGGGGTCCCTGCCCATAGCAGGGGAGTTGGAACTAGATGATCTTAAGGTCCTTTCCAACCTTAACTATTCTATGATTCTATGATCTGTAACAGCATTTTTTTCTAATCAGGTTGTCACATACTCAACATTTTTTTGCCTAAGTTTTCAATACCAATTTCTCTTCCCGCATGTCTTGAGCCCCTGGATCAATGGGGTCAGTGAAGACCCACCCATTGTAAGGGAAGATCAACTTTGAGATCATCTGAGGAATCTGAACATACACAAGTCCCTAGGATCTGATGAGACGCATCCCAGGGTCCTACGCTAACTGCAGATGTAGTTGTTAAGCTGCTTTCCGCCATATTTGAAAAGTTATGGCAGGTTGGTGAAGTTCCCAGTAACTGGGAAAAAGGAAACATTGCACTCATTTTTTAAAAGAGGGGAAGGGAGGACTGTGGGAAATACCAAACAGTCAGCCTCACCTCTGTGCCCAAGCAAAGCATCAAACAGATCCTCCTGGCAGATACGTCAAGGCCTATGGGTGACAGGGAGGTGGTTAGAGACAGTCAGCATGGCTTCACTGAGGGCAAATCATGCCTGACTAATTTCGTGGCCCTCTATGGTGGAGTGATTGCATCGGGGCACAAGGAAGGAGCTACTGATATAATTTACATAGAATTCTGTCAGGCCTTTTACATGGTCCTACATAACATTCTTGCCGCTACACTGGAGAAATACAGTTTTGGGGGATGGGCTGTTTGATGGATAAGGAATTGTCTGGATGATCACACCTTAAGGGTTACAGTCAGTGGCTCAATGTCCAAATGGAGATCAGTAACAGGTGGTTTTCCTCAGGGGTCCATATAAAATCATAGAATAGTTAGGGTTGGAAAGGACCTTAAGATCGTCCGTCTAGTTCCAAGCCCCCTGCCATGGGCAGGGACACCTCACACTAAACCATGCCACCCAAGACTCTGTCCAACCTGGTCTTGAACACCGCCAGTGATGGAGCATTCACAGCTTCCTTGGGCAACCCATTCCAGTGCCTCCCCAGCCTTACTGTAAAGAACTTCTTCCTTACATCTAACCTGAACTTCCCCTGTTTAAGTTTGAACCCATTACCCCTTGTCCTATCACT
>WYDI02016336.1:9595-52452 GCA_009867235.2 Psittacus erithacus
TCAGGGGACTGGAGCATCTCCCATATGAAGACAGGCTGAGAAAGTTGGGGCTGTTCATCCTGGAGAAGAGAAGGCTGGATGGAGACCCCATAGCAGCCTTCCAGTATCTGAAGGGGGCTTATAAGGATGCTGGGGAGGGACTCTTCATAAGAGACTGTAGTGACAGGACAAGGAGTAATGGGTTCAAAATTAAACAAGGGAAGTTCAGGTTAGATATAAAGAGGAAGTTCTTTGCTGTAAGGGTGGTGAGGCACTGGAATGGGTTGCCCAAGAAAGTTGTGAGTGCTCCATCCCTGGTGGTGTTCAAGGCCAGGTTGGACAGAACCTTGGGTGACATGCTTTAATGCGAAATGACCCTGCCCATGGCAAGGGGGTTGGAACTAGATGATCTTAAGGTCCTTTCCAACCCTAACTATTCTATGATTCAATTCTATGATTCTATGAAAAACTGTGGGACTACCTAACAGGCCCAGAAACCCCAGGGAGGAACAGACAGATGGGCTTGTTAAATCTTGATCGTATTCTGTGGGGATATTTTGGAGGTGTTCCTGTTTGAGGGCAGGCAGCAACTGTATCAAGCTGGAAGCCTGTAACTTACCTAGTGCAAGTGTAAATAGCAACTAGAAAGGTTATTATGTGCTTTGGATTAAGCATAGACGGAGAATCATAAACCACAACTCATGTGAGTCATGGATTGAGTCTTCTGCAGCATGCTCTGAGCACTGCTGGGATGTACTGTGTACTTTGACATACTGAGGGCTGTCAGGAGATAACCTGTAATTGATGCTGGGAAAGCCATGGTCATGTGAGAGATGCTGTCTGCTCATGTTGTTGCTTTGCAGGTGGGAAGAAACTATCTAGATTATATGAGTTTCCTTTGGGTTGTGTTTACAGCAATGTATTTGCTCATGCTTCAATGTGTTAGAATCAGTACAATGGTGGAATGAATGAGGAAAAAGTCAGACGTATAAGCTGTGACTGGGGCAAACTCAAAAGCACAGGTGGAATAGGTCCCACTTACCAGTCACTGTAAATGGGGCTGCATGTAACCTGTCATATTTTCCCCCCTTCCACCTGGGAAATAGAGGTGGGAAATAGACATAGTCTTACTTTCATTGTGCTTTCAGAGCAGAATCACCTGTCTGTGTTATGGAAACTAATTGTCATATAGAGGCTTAATATGTTATAAAATCTAATGCTATCAGCTGTCTTAGACACTTGAGTACTGTAGCAATATATTCAAAAGTAGCAGTGACTGTTCATAATGTTTGAGAAAGGGTTACTGAAAAATGTCAAGTGCACAAATTATGATGCAGTACAATTTTTAAGGAGAGTTTTATTTTAATAATTTGTTATGAGTGTTGGTAAATCTGGCTTTTAAATTGCTCGCCCCATTTTTTAAGAATCTCACCTCTTTTAGCCTGGATTAAGATTGTGTAGCACCCATAAGGACTGGGGGATATAAACCAAACTGCACTTCATATCGCTGCTGGTTGCTTCTCACTGGCTTTAAAGGAGCCTTAGAAACTTTGGAAAGATCTTGCATTCTCAGGGGGCAGGCTGGCTTGGCCACTTGTACAGGAGAAGGAGCTGCTGGTGGATGGCAGGTACCTGCTGTCCAGGTCCTTGGTTGTGCTACTGTCCTGCAGAGAACAGGTTGGTGGGTCAGGGGAAGTGAAGGGCTATTCTCCATACTAGAGGGACATACAGCAGCTTCAAGTGTTTACACTCTACTGCTGCTTATTTCCTGGCTAAATCTGAGCCCAATAGTAAGACTGGCTAATTAGCGCCCACTGGTGTAGTCACACAAGAGACTAAGTTACTCATACCACTGGAGGGTCTTTGTTTGCTCTTTAAATTACTTTTTAATGTGATTCCACAATTTCTTGTTGCTAATATAGAGTTCAAAGATGGTTTTCAGAGGAACACTTTGTCTATATCATGTGTTTAGGCTTCATACTGGTCCACTGGTCCAGAGTTGTGACTAGGGCAGTACCCTGAGCTGGTAGCCAGAAAGCTGGGAAGCAAATTACAGCCAGTTAGAAACTGCTTTTCAGCTCTCCTCTGAAATGAAGAGGAGGTTCTTGCCCCAGGCTTCTTTTGGCACAGCATATGGTCTCATTACTAATGATCAGGATGGGTTTTTTTAAGTGAAGCTTGGGATCTGCTCGGATCCCAGGTCTATCTCACAGACGGTTGCGGGAGGAGACTTGGCACTTGGAGTAAGCCTGGAGAGCTGCTGCAGGCAGGCGAGGACTTGCTTTCCCCACCTCCTCCACCAGAATTGCGAGTGTTAAAGCAGCAGCTGGCTTAAGTTTTGTTATTAATATGGCTTCCTGGCTAACAGACCAAAGCTAAGACAGAAAATGAGTTTCCTGTAGAGTTTCTGGAATATCTATAATTGCACAAATTAAATACGTCTTTTGTCCCATCCACTGGGTTAGGAGAAGAATGAAACCACAGAGGATACCATTTTCTCTATTTTTTACTAATGGCCATATTTTACAATTCTTACTTACAAAAAGCAGTGATGTGAAACCAATAAGGTTGCTAACATAAATAAATATGAAGCAATCCTATGCTTCTGAAAGTCAAGTATTTTTCAAGTAGTCACCATGTTTTTCATTTGATAGTTCCTGAAATGGTTGATACTCTTGAACACATTTCTGGAGAATGAAAACATCCAGGAGAATTTCTGAGGATTTTTGTATATGTTTGTTTGGATGTTGTTTTTTTTTTAAAGGAAATATGAAGCATTCAAAGTTCTGATTTATGTGCGTTGAATAGAGGAACAGATGGAGGTTTGAGGACATAAATTGAAAGATGAACACTGAAGAGCTACATGTGTCTTCCCTCACTGAAGAATTGCAGTTTGATTTTTAATGACCTGAAATGTTTTCTTCCTTCTCTTAAGGTCATTAAGAAAACAACAACAACAACAACAAAACCATCAAATAACACAAACAGAACTGAAACCAGCCTGGGCCTTCCAAAGCATCCTGAAAGTGTGGATGGCCAGTTAGTTACAAGTAAAACTGAAAGTGAGCTGGACTTACTGATTTTGCAGACATCTATGAAACTCTCACATCACTACCAGGCACCTGAGTCAGGTGTATTACTAGAGGCTTAAATTCATCTGGCTGATCATTCCCAAATTTTCCTGTAGGCTAATGTGTGGCAACCATTAAATAACCAGTATATTGGAAGGAAAACTAATTTGCATCATTCACAAAAAAAAAACCCCACTGGTTTCATTATGTATATAACTTGAACTGCCTTCAAATTTTTTTCAAGATATCAATGAGAGATATCGAGATATCATGTAATGAACTCTAGACTTCTTGTTCCACTTGAAACTGTGCTCATTTTCACATATTTTCAGCTAACTAGTTACCAAACAGCTTTAATTGCATTCCTGTCATAGAGAAGGATGACTTGAGATATTTAGACATGAAGAGGCCAAGAGGAACTATTGCTAGAGGCAATATTTTGCCTCCTTCTCCAAGGTCTGGGGCAGGCATATTGCTTTGGAAAGGAGATTATTGCTATGTGTAATTTAATGGCATAGATCCTATAAGTGAGTTTAATCTCCCAGAGTTTTAGACATCAAAATGGTTAGATGTTGTCATTTTCAGCCTCCTTTATTGTCACAGAAAGCAACAAGCACCTTGGCAGATATTACTCTCATCCTGGGACAGGCATCAAGCTGGGCAAGTGATGCTGTGGGGACTCCTCTTTGTCCTTAATGGCTTCAAAAGAAACAGACAGGTAATCAGTTCAGGTGCAAGTGTTTAACAGTCCAACACATGACTTAGGGGATGAGTTGTCCCACTGCCCCTGAAATTATAAAAATGTGTAACTCTAGGATGGATTTGTTACCATCATGTCATACACTGCCACATGAAAATATATAATCTTCTATGTAAAAATATCCAAATCTGTGCTATTCACAATCCAGTATCACTATGTTGAAGTTGTTCTGTAGTCTCCATGTTCTGGTTAGAAACCATCTTCTGTCATGTTTATTCATGAGCAGATTTGATTCATGTGGTTAAGACCTATACCATACTAAAATATTCTGATGGCAAAATCAAGGTCTGAAAGTATTTCCTTGCATAGAGCTACCTTTGGAAAGAAAAGCGGCTTCTTACCCTACATGTGCATGTGGAGTCCCAAAGATACTTCCCTCCGCCCATTGACAGAACTTCCATTGGCTGAGTGGCAGGAAAGGCGCATGCCTGGGGCTTGTGACTGTAGCACCGAGGGAGATGCTGCATGCCCCTGTGGATGGGGTAATAGATAGGCACTCTTTGGTGCAGGGCTTTATACTAATTAATTTTTTTTTTCTTAGTACTGCTATAAAAGTTTTTTAAAAAATCTGTGAACCTTTGAATATTTCTACACAAGTGGTAAGGACTGAATTATCTGAATGTCTCTGATTTCAGCTCATCCCAATTTCCCAAATGCTGATGTTACTGGCTTTCAAAATCTATTCCCACAAAGGGACTTTGACATACCTAAGATACTCAAGTATTCCTCACATTTTCTGAGCCCTTATGCAGCAGTGTCAACCCACATCTAAGATCCAAGACAGCACAATGAAAAGTACAAGAAGCTCTACAAGAGTGTGCCTTTCTATGTAAAATTCAGGTACATGGTAGGAGAAAATGCTTCCTCTCATGCTGGCTGACAATTTGAATTTAACAGATCCACTACAAACTGAAAGCCAGGTTTATAAAGCAAGCAGTAAAACTTGCCATGTAATTTATGATGTAGCTTGCAAGGACACTGGCATTCCCTGCTTATGCAATATCCTAAAACATCCTAAAACTTTACTAGGGATATTTTAAAACAAAACCATGAAAACTTTGATATAATGGTAGTGCCTGGTTCAGAAAGAAGAGCAGTTATGCAGTGTATTCTTTTATTAAGTCTAGTAATTTTTTTTTGTAATTTCTTTGCCATACAGTGACTAATAATTTCCTTATAATTTTCTTATAATTTAATAAAAATAAATTTAAATAATAATTTTCTTATCATTTAAAAAGATGCTTATGCAAGCTATACTCTGTGTAGAGTATCTTTACTCATGTGGATAGTCAATTCAAACCTGCTATTGTGGCAGGTCTTTACAACATACAGCTGAGGCTAAATGCAGCTTTATTACACGGTATGATGTATGTGGTTTGTTCCTTGACTTCAGCTGAGCTGTACTGAAAAGTGAAGGAGAAATGTGGCCATATGTAATGGCCTGTGTGGGTATATGTATATATGAGTGTGCATGCAGGCATTTATGTATATGTGTATATATGCATCTATTATTTATTTATCTGGGCCACAGCTTTTGTCTATGATCTCCCATAGTTTATAAATAACTGTAGCTTAGTTTATTTGTAAAATTCAATAATGGACTACTAAGCTGCATAACAGTAGGACAACCTGTATCAGGTGAATATTCTGGTCCTTTTATTATCTCTTTTAGCCCTAGCACTCTATCACCTTGGTATCAGCAAAATTGAATCTATTAAAATTGCTATCCAGCATGTCCTGAAGTCCAGCAGAGGATAAAAACAAGCACATTTATGGAAAATGAACATTAGATTTGAGTGTTTTGATACCATTTGCAGAGCTTCAAGGTTGCTGACTTCTTTCAAGTCCTGTGGAAGCAAGTAAAACTGAAAGCCACCGATAGAGATTTCAGTGGATTTATATTAGGAGAATAATTTTTTTCTAGATTCCATTTGAAAGGAGGTGGCAAAGATGGTTTACAAAGCAGATCAGTTTAATATACTGCATGAAGGTGATCCCAGATGGATCACACAAAATTCATAGAATCATAGAATGGTTTGGGTTGGAAGGGACCTTAAGATCGTCTAGTTCCAAACCTGCCTGCCACAGGCAGGAACACCTTCCACTAGACCATGTTGCTCCAAGCCCCGTCCAACCTGGCCTTGAACACTGCCAGGGATGGGGCAGCCACAGCTTCTCTGGGCAACCTGTGCCAGTGACTCACCAGCCCCACAGTGAAGAATTTCTTCCTTATATCTAATCAAAGTCTACGCTCTTTTGGTTTAAAGCCATTCCCCTTTGTCCTGTCACAACATGGCATTGTAAAAAGTCCCTCTCCAAATTTCTTGTAGGTCCCCTTTAGGTACTGAAAGAGTGCTCTAAGGTCTCCCTGGGCAAACCAAGCCCAACTATCTCAGCCTGTCTTCGTAGGAGAGGTGCTCTTGACCTCATATCATCCTTGTGGCCTCTTCTGGACTCACTCCAACAGGTCCATGTCTCTCTTGTGTTGGGGCCCCAGAGCTGAACACAGTACTACACGTGGAGTCTCATGAAAGCAGAGTTTTGATGATCACGCTCCTTTTGATGCAGCCCAGCAAACAATTGGCTTTCTGGGCTGCAAAAGCACACTACCTAATTAATAGTCAATAAATAATTCCTTATGATTCCTTAAGAATTCCTAGTAACACTATGACATACTCTAGTATCTTCTTTACCTGGCTCCCCTTTCTTTCTCACATTTCCATTTTTCTCTCCTGAACATTAGAAACCTTCCATAATAACTGCTGCTTCCTCCACTAGAGCTGAAACAAGATGTGTGTGCTGCTTCTCTTAGCCTTGCCAGAGGCTGAACTTCCTCCAAATGCAGAATGGTCTATTTAGGAAGGAGGAATCTGTTTCAACACTTGGATTTTAATCCCCAAACCTGTGGTTTATCCCAGAGTTTTATATTTACTCACAGTTAAATCAGCTTTATTATTTACCTCTGCACAATACAGGATATTCTTTAATTTCTGTACATAAAAAGTATATTAATGGCATATGGAAAAATTTCTTTCTTGAAAGAGTTATTTATCTATTTATTTTTTTTTACCAAAAAGACTCATTTTCTTCTTTCACTTTTCAGTGTTAAGAGGGCTAGTTGTCTGAGTCACAACTAAAGAAAAAAATATGTAGTAATTACTGTGTTGAGAGCTAGATTTCAATGTAGGATGAAACAGTCATTCTGTTTCCTGTAACTGAACTGTGTATGATTTCCCTCAACTGAATTCATGTGGCTTTTCTAGCTGTATGAAATCTAACACTATTTCTTTAAAAATAAATTTCTGATGACAATTCAAAAAAGAGCATGAAGCATCTTTTTAACATTAACAAAATTATCAGCAATTAAAAAAATGGGAGCAAACCTGTTGTAATTCAATGTGGTTTCTGTTTGGCTTCTTGCTGTAGATCCAGTGTATATCTATTTGTACATAACTATCCAAGCAACAAATAATTTTTGTTTATTTGCAGCTAGGATCAGAAGTGTAACACCCATAAAATTATCACTAGACACAACACTACATGCTGGAAGAGATGTTAGAAAGACAATTTTATGCAGAAATGTCTGTTCCCTCTTTCTTTCCTGCCTTTCCCATGTAAAAAGCCATAGGAGAAGTTGAGCTACGTTGAGATGTAGAAAAAGAAGAGGCCAAGAAGCCTGAACAATTTTAGCTGAGTGCAAAAGGCAAGAAAAGAATTTCTCTTTCGTGGTTATCTGAGCTGCGTTGCCAGCTCTATAAAGAAACACGCTTTGACACCAGTGGTGGAACTGTGGATGGTTTATTATTTTTAAATTGTCTCACAGCTGCATCTAGATGTTGGCCTGCTGGGGTATAAAATGTCCTTTGGCTGCAACAAGATCTTTGTGCATGGATCAGTGACAGTGTACGACCCCTGCTGAGCAGCATTTCTTGGGTTGCAGAGAAATTAAAAGAGTGCTTGCCTGGCGTCATTGGGCTGAGGTATTCAACTTGGTATGGCGTGGTTTGAATGATAATTTATGAAGCATGGAAATTTCTATTTTGAATAATTGTGATTGCCAGCTGGTGGGTTATTCTCTGTTAATTCTACATTATTCTTCATTATTTACGCATTTGTTTGCATATGTGTGCACAGTTTGTATGTGGATCTATTTTATGCTCATTTTTTCATGACAGTATTTAAGCTTCTTGTAGTGGCCCAGTGATGACTGCAGTTTTCAGGTGCATGCCTTAATATTAGATTGGAGGCAAAAAGACTGCAATAATCCAGAATGAATAGTTCAACAACAGCTATGACATGCACACACAGAGAATCCTGCTGTGCTGCGTCAAATGTTCTTGTGTCCACTATAATCTTACATTACTTTCCAAACAAAAAGCTGGAAGCCAGTTATTTACACACAAAATTAATCTTCACCTCTTCAACTCTGCTGGCTTTCTGCGCCTACAGAACATGAGACGAGGATTTGCCAGGAGATGCCAAGATGAAGCTTTGCCCAGAGATTTCCATTCTTTGGTGTGATTATGCAACCACCACGCAGTCCCACTGGCATCAGCAGTTATTATGCAACAGCTGCAGAACCAGGCGTTTATTGGAAGTGGTGGGGAGGAAGAAGGCCACATATTGGTCCCCTGTGTTCCCTAATGGTAGAAGATGAAGCAACTGGAAAGAGCATTTTGTGAATTTGAATGTGCAGCTGTCGGCCTCTGTTTTCTGACTGCCCAGTAAGCCTGACATGAATGTGATCCTAGGAAAATGTGATGCTTGGGTCACGGCAACCCCACAGAACATTGCTACAGGCTTGGGAAAGAGTAGCTGGAAAGCTGCTCAGTGGAAAAGGACCTCGGGGTGCTGACTGATGGTTGCTGAACATGAGCCAACTTGCGCCCAGGCAGCCAAGAAGACTAATGGCACACTATCTGAAATAGTGTGGCCAGCAGGACCAGGGCAGTGATCATCCATCTGTACTTGGCACTGGTGAGGCCACACCTTGAATACTGTGTTCAGTTCTGGGCCCCTCACTACAAGAGAGATATTGAGGTCCTGGAGCAGGTCCAGAGGTCAACAAGGCTGGCAAAGGGTCTACAGAACAAGCCTTATGAAGAGAGGGTGAGGGAACTGAGGTTGTTCAGTGTAGAGAAAAGGAGGCTCAGGAGTGACCTTATTGCTCTCTATAACTACCTGAAAGGAGACTGTAGCGAGGTGGACGTCAGTCTCTTCTCCCAACCAGCAAGTAATATGATGAGAGGAAAGAGCCACAAGTTGTGCCAGCGGAGATTTAGATTAGATATTAGTAAAAATTTCTTCACCACAAGGGCTGTCAAGCACTGGAATAGGCTGCCTAGGGAACTGGTTGAGTCACCATCTCTGGAAGTGTTTAAAAGATGTGTAGATGTGGAACTTAGGGACATGTTTTACTGGGGGACTTAGCCATGTTAGGTTTGTGATCAGACACAATGATCTTAAGGGCCTTTTCCAACCTAAATGATTCTATGATTCTATGAAAACTGATGTTGGTGTGAGTCATCTGGGAATGCAGCCTCCCACATTGCCTAGATAAGTCAGATTTTAAAGTGCCATTCTCCTTAGGGTCCTTAGTTTGACCTCCTGTGCAGATCTAGCTTTGTATCCAGTGACTTTTGCTAATATTGGATGAGTTCCCTTGCAGTTTTAAAATTGCAAGTAATGAGTATTCCACTGCATCTTTAGACATTTCCTTGGTGAATTGCCAACTTTGAAAAGAAACGTACACTTACTTAGGTGAGATGGATCCCACTGTCAGACTTCAGCTGGTTAAATGTTAGTGACTTGTATAAAACTCATCTCCCAGCATAACGTCAATAAATCAATGAAGAGAAGCTTCCAAGTGATTCAACCCATCCTAAAATAGATATAAGGAATAGTCCTCTGGAATTGCCTCTTTCAACAAGTTAGTGAGGATACCTAAATAACTAGTAGGTGCTCAACTTCTAAATGGCTAAATGACTGTTTTTTATTGCCAGTCAAGATTTGCATAAACTGATCTTCTAGGTATTGGCTCTTGTTCTGTCTTTGCTTGCTATAGTCTGCTATTATCTGAAATCTCCTTGCCATGAAGAATTTACAGACTGTGATCAAATTACTTTTTAATACTCTTTTAGCCTTGAGCTCCTTAAACTTCTCACAGTTTGACAGACTTTCCAAAAGTCAGATAAGCCTTCCAGCCATTTCTGAATGTTTTGCCATTTGCCATTACAATTTTTTCTGCTACAGGCCCTAGTGAAAACATTTTCCTCTAGCAGTCTCACCACTGCCAGTGAGATAAAAGATCTTTACTTCTAATTGGCATCTCCTCTTTATATGCAAGAATTTCATTAGCTTGCTTAGACATCATACTGTATAGGAAACTGATGGTGGCTAGTTACCTATTCTATTACTGGCTATTTCAGATGGTTCCAGGACACTCTATGCCTGTTGTAACAGAACAGTAGAGAGTTGTGTTACCCAAACTTTGTCTGTGTTCCTACATAAAGTAGAATGTGCAGTCTTTATGTTGTGAGGCAGGAACTTTGTTGCCCAGGTAGACAACAAAGATGTGCTAAGTTTCATATCCCAGAGCACAGCATGGTATCATAAGACTGTAAGAAAGAGCTAGATTACAGTCTGGTTTATACTTGATCTTTCTAATACATTTGCAAATTTTTATAGAGCTGCAGGAGAGATATATATATAAACTGGCTGCAGTGAAGTCTGTGAATTCTTTAATGACTCCTTCATCGTCTCTTAGTCTACAAGAATCTCACCAAAGGGCTATATTACATGCTGCACTGTGCGAGCTAATCTACTTGTGTCCTTCCTTGTCATCCTGTTTTAGTATGTTAGGTAAGGTGCAAAACCCAACTAGAAGAACCAGTGTTCACATACATTTGTGCGTAGAGAAGGTTGAACCTGGTACTGTGGGAGACCAAACCAACAGGCAACTTCTACATGTCTCCGCTGTTCTAAGATTACTGCCTCCCAGATATCAAGGAGGTACAATCCTCTGGAAACTGCAGTATAGAAGTGGAGATGGGGAGCAATTTCTTGCTCTTACAATATTACAGATTTTTAAAAATTTACACAAATTACAATAACAAACAAAGTATTCTCAAATACTTTCAGCATGGCCCTCAGTAACCAGATAAGTGTTTCCATCTTATCTGTCTGTCAAATGGAATTAACAGAACTTGATTAACTCTTGTAAGCGCTGTGTGCATAAATACACCACAGCCTATGAAGTATTAATTTACTTCTATAGTATATAAGAACATCAGTAATGTCAGGTATAGCCAGTGATCATGAGAAATGCCTTTAAGAAAGAGGGAAATGCCAAACAACCCCTCAGCTAATTTTCACTAATCTTGTTTTTTAAATATTCTAGACCATCTAGAGCACATAGAATGCTCCATCCTTGGTGGTATTCAAGGCCAGGTTGGACAGAGCCTTGGGTGACATGGTTTAGTAGGTAAGGTCCTTTCCAACCCTAATGATTCTATGATTCTATGTTTGCAGTAATCTACATAGACTAAAGCGAAAAAGAAAATGAGCCAGAAATCACCCTCACAGGTGAAATTTATTAATGTAACGAACACTGGAAGATTAGGACATAAAATGGGAAGATGTGGATTACTCTTGTCATTCTCCCACTGCTTACAAATCCTCTTTTTTCTATTATCTCAAATTCCCCCAAAAACCTGCCCCTTACAGCCTGCATCATCTTGTAGTCTTTCTCAAGTATGGTTGTTGGACTGCCTCAAACATTTTTACTTGCGCTTTATATATTCCCAAGGAAATGACAGCTAGAGTCAAACTGAGCAGGAGCTGGCAAATGCCAACCAATTTTTTTGCGCCTTTTTTTTTAATAACATCACAAATAGCTTGTAATAGTAACACATTCACAGAAAATGCATCCATGGTTTTGTCTTCTTTTGGTTGTTCATGCAAACAGTTCAGCTGCTTTTAATTGGGACACCATTTTTTGCTGTAAGTTCTGAGAGGTTTCAGTTACTAGTAAAAAAAATTGAAAGTCAACTCCCAGCCCCTCATGGAATTTTCTTTAAGATGTCTTACAATGAAAATTAAGCAGGTATTTTTCTAGTTGATTTCAGTTGTTAACTTCAGCAGCATAAGAGAAGTTTCGGAGAGTTTTGGTGATCCAAGAGGGTGAATTCTGGCTGCCCTCCAATCACAGCTTCTTTAGAGCTTTTTAGGTGAAACTGCTGGAGATGAACTGTTAAAGTAAGAATGATAAAAGGTGTTGTGTTCAGCAGCTCCCTATGACTCATCACTTTTCAGAAATGAGAAGCTGGGAATGCGATTGCCTCCCTCATGCGTGTGACTGATTAAAATCTGTATCACTAATCAACATAGAATACAGTTAATGACTGTTTAATTAATTTACTGTAATTTTTGATGATCACTGCAATTACTTTTCCACGTGCTGCTACAAATGACAGTAATGATTTTCAACAGAAAGAAGGCAGCCTGTGCAGTGTGAGTCAGCTCTCAGAGCAGCATCACTTTAATGACTACAAGGAATTGCTTTAATACAGAATTCAGCTTAAAGAGATCTGATTAGTTAGTTAATATGCACAATTCCCCTTACTGCAAAGGCTCCTTTATTGTATAAACTACTCAGCTATGTATTAGAAAACCAGTCTTTCAGAAAGAAAAATTGTGGGTGGACCTTGTCCCCTCTTAGATTTGGGCCCAACAGTCATTGTTCTCATTCTGCCTTTGAGATTCTTTGGAGACTAAGTAAAGGTTATGAATATATACAAACACCAGGAAACAGATTACCTTATTGGGAAGTAAAGTGAGTTAGGTTATTTATTTCACACATAACCACTTTTTATAGTTACTTTTACCCTCCTGTTTTTTTATGATGGGTGCCTATTTTTCACCATTTACTCCTTTGATGATGCTCTGTGGAGGATACAGAATGTTGTGCTGATTAAACTGATTTCTCTAATGTTCAAAGTAATGTTTCTCATTTGGAATCATATTATTACCTAAAATGGGACTAACACTTACAGAATTTCTAATTGTGTTCAAGTGACATTTGTTATATCCCTGCCATTCAATGTCTTAAACTGGTTTTATCTCTTTAGCATTTTCAATTTCAGAGAAACTTTTGATAGTGGATTTCAAAGTCTTTTCAGAGGCATGGGGTTTTTCTGACAGTGAATAGATTTTCTTCACAATTACAGTTGTAGATATCTGTGTATACCTATTTATGACAGTGTTGATCATGTCAGCTTTCCAAAAACTTTTAAGTTCCTGAAAATTGCTGATCAGCATCTGTGTTCTGTTATGACTTAACAGAAAAATTGTTTCCCAAATTTTAAAGCTTTTTGATCTATTTATTTCCTTTTGAGACTGAAACAGCCATGTATGTGATATCTTCCTAATGATGAACAACCTAACTGTGGCTAATTGTTAGCCTTTTCTTGAACTGTGCAGTGAAACATCATTATAAAACCATGCTCATACAAACATGTTTTATCAATTTTCTGATGAAATGCCTAATTGCTTGCTGTGGTTGTCTTTGTCATGAGTTAATCAGGGAACAGTGACAATAAAAGTAATTATGTGGTAGATCCTTGACCTCAGTTCTTACTGCAAATAGATGTCTAACACTGTTACCATTTATGGTCATGCATTCAGCATTATCATATAAGCTTTCAGTGATTTAATTTCTGTCTGGTATTCTATACTATGTCATTATTTCATGTAGAAATTTCAGTATACTCTAAAAGATCTTTTGCAACCCCATAAAAGGATTATTTATGAGATGGCTTTTTGTTTAATTATAACAACTCCAAGAATAATAAATTGCTTTATACATGATCTTCAGCTCTATTACCTGCTCGCTCCTCCTTGAGGTAGAGCGTTGCCTGTATCTTGACATCCAAAATATATGTTGGGAATTGATTTTTCACGACGCTGAAGGCAATGGGATTTTACTTCAGTGACTTTTTTTTTTCTTCATTCTCTCTTTATTTGAAGCACCGAGTGTACATAGATAGTTGCTTTGCAGGTGTTTTTAGCAGTTCTCTGGGGAATAGCCTACTTAAAATGGACAGTATTCTGCCCATAATTTTCTTTTTAACTTCTTTTGAAAAGTGTTTCCTTATTTTTCACTTTAGGACTCTAAATTACACTAAATCTTCTACTTAGAAATCCTGTTGCAACTTTGCATAACCAGAGGAAGGTTTGCTTTCCTTGGAGTTTAGATCATTACCTCCACTTGCAATTATCATTGACTGATGCTGTTTTACCCCCATTGTTTGCTTATCTATCTGCTTTATTTAGTCTCTAGAAAGTTAGAAGCAAGTAACTGATTTTTATCAATGCAATAAAAGTTTTGGTCCCTGCCAGTTAAAGCTTAATACAGCTGAGATTGCATAATTCAATTGAAGTTGTGGGAGGTACTCACTGCTTCATACCTTTGCTATTCTAGATCAAGCTACCCTTAAATGCATGTCAGAGACAAAGAGGCTGATCTTCAGTTACACTTGTGTAACTGAAGTTACATCTAAATCAGGAGAAATTGGGAGCACCTGACTTAGCTTTTTAAATGCCAACATGAAAGTGAAATCAGCAAGCCTTGACACCTTTGATGTGCTATGAAGAGAAATGGCCAGACTGCATGAATGTGTCTACGAGTATGAAGCTCAGCTGTTGTTCTCAGCTGTATTTGCAAAGTGGCTGGGTCTGTTATAAAATTTCTCTGTGATGCTCAGAATGTAAGTGAGGAGCTTCAGTATAACCTTGCTACTTTATTTTTCAGTGTATATATAAAAGGTATAAAATTCGCATGTGCTATTACAATTACTACAGAGCATCTAACACCTAAGAGGATGTAAGGGGTAGGAGTTTTGTAACTATTACAAGAGAGTCTTTTAAAATTAAGTATTTCCTACTGTTGCAGAGAAGATCAAATTGGCTAAGAAAACTTGGGATGTCACGCTCCTTTCTGTTTGTGATGCTGTAGATTTGTGACATTATGCAGTGCAATTGTGGGCTTAAAAGAAGTCTTCTGATTTCACATGAATTTTATACTGCGATCTGCTACTTCAGTAGTGTTATTCTGGATTTGCTGTAATGTAGACGACTTAATGATCTCACTGCCAAAAAACTTTACTCAAAACGTATGAGAAAATCTAAGAATGGTAGGTATTCAGAACTGGTTTCCAGTATTTCTATCAGCTTTCATTTCTCAACATGCAGAGTTCATTTAGCAATACTCTTCAGACAGCCTTTTAACTACTCACTGTAATTCTAAAGCTAAAATAGGGAATTATTAGCTCATATGCAATGAATCTGCAGTTAACAAGAATGTAAAGAAGTAAATGTTGCAATATGGAGTCTATAATTTACGGAGCAAAAGGAAAAGGAGAATAAAGCATGAAATGAAAAATCTGTATTATATATATAAAAAAGAGATGTAATGTCTATCATTGTACACAAAGATTGGCTATATTCAGATTGAGGTGGACAGAAACCTTGCATATTGGCTTAATGTCCTATGCTAATAGTGAAGTTTTAAATACAAGGAAGAAAGCAAGCACTCAGTAGCTGAAGTATCTTAAATTATTTGAATGCAAATGATAAAAATCTAACTTAAATCTCTCTACAAACTAAATTAGATATAATTTATTTTCATTATTATAGTACTGAGGCAAGTAAAGAAGACTCAGAGAATTGCGGATTTTGATGTGTTTTGTTCCAAGCCCACTCTCTATTCAATTTGTGCTGTTGATCTCCTGCCCTGATATCAAACAGTAGGCTAGACACAAGGATATGCAATGCAGAATGAGTTTCATCATCTGTCTTTTTTAGGAACAGAAAGCGTTTCTTAGCTGTGCTTTTGTTTTTAAGCAATTTCTATTTTTACAATTATGCAGTTCCTAGAAAACAGACAAGAATATTTATAAGAGGATAGATACAATGATATCTGCTATTCTAACTCAATGTATTTTGAGGCAAATGGAGGCATATATATAATGGTAAATGTTTCTTGACACACCTATCATCTGTCACCAGGCAGATTCTTCAGGTGATGTTAATGCCCAAAGATTTTGTGCACAAAAGCACTATAAGAACATTCAACTTGATTTGTTTCCATGTCTTAAAAAACATTATTAGTGCTCTATTTTGCTGTATTTAGTCTAAGCATAATATAAAAATCTAGATAAGGGCTGTAAATAAAAAATATGCTTTGCCCTATGTTAAAAAAAATCTCATCTTTGAAATAATGTAATTTTATTTCTCCTTAATGTAGCAATTTTGCAGGTGTAAATTTAAGACATTTCTTATTTTCAAAACACTTAAAATGGAAGGAGGCAGATTTTATTCACTTTGTTACTGTAAATATCTTGAGCAGCCTCTGCTCAGAACCCTCTGCCACCCCAGCGTCTAATGTTTTTGCTGGACTATGGCCATGTTCACACTGCACAGCTGACCCACTTCAGCACCAATATCCCAAGCTAAATGACACAGAAAAGACTGCATGCACTGCTCTTAAGAATTGCTGCAGCAGAGGATCTGCTGAGTGCAGATATTCTCTCCTGTGACAGTTTGTATCCTGTTTAAAAATCTGGTACCAAAGGGAATTCTTTCACATCTCCTTTTTAGCCATCAGGAAAGTATTTATTCCTTTGGGGTTTTATTCACAGTTACTGTGGACATGCTCAGTTACCTGCTGGCTTCTAAACTGCCGATATTTTTATAGGCTTTTTTCTCTGTTTTTGAATGCATTGGTAGTCATTTGAAGAGGTGTCAAGTAGCAGGTGAATAGTAGCATGCTAGAAACTAAACTATTCTATTTGTTGTCTGAAAGACAACGTGACTCAGAGGAATTCACAGCAGAAGCAGATTGCAACATATAATCAGAGGAAGTAAAATAGACTTGCTTTTGTCTAACCCATTTCAACTGCATAAAGGAAATAAGCATTGGCTTACCCTGCTGGGCTGATACTTTTCCTGATTCTGGACAGCCAGCAGGTTTCCAAAACTGTAAGTCATGTAGCATAACATGTGTGATCACATGCAGAGCGGAGGTTGCCTCTGCGTGCTGTTGTGCAGAAAAGCAGGGAACAGCAAGACAAAAGTTAGACTTCAAGACAGTATTCCCTGTGATTTGAATCCTTGATGGAGGCAGGAAGGAGTTTAACCTCACTGAGCAAGGCAGAGAGATCTGTTCCCCTCTTACATGTTACACAGCACAGTCACGAAGAACCTGGAGAAACTCTGCCTGACTGCCTGGCACACTTCCTCTTTTGTGTTCTTCCTTGCTAGTCTGACCTTTTTTAGTCATTATTAATTAACGATATTCTTGTGAAAATGAGAGCAAGTGTTTTCAGTAGTCTGAATTCTGATTCCTCAACAATATTTTGTGTTATTGCCCCCCTGGCTTGTATTTTGTTGAGCAGTAGTAATGATTTGCCTGCTTGCTTGTTGCTGCTTGATCTCCAGCTCTTAAAAGCCTGCTCAGGCTAACCAGACTGCAGGTTCTTACACGGATCAGTTTACGTGGAAGGGCCCAGCTGAAGCACCTCAGCCATGACCTGGAGGAGCCACCATGAGGCCAGCCACAACCATTTTAGCTCATTCACTTGCAGTCTGTGATGGTGTTTGAGTTGCAGAAGGGACATCCATCAGGACCTTCAGACCACACAGGGCTTTGGGCAGACCTCAGATGGTTTCCATACTAAAGAAGAAATCAACATTAGTTGGGCTGCAAAATCCATACGCTGCATAATGAAGAAACATTATTTTAAATCGGGCTCAGCGTTTCTCAGATTAATAATTTTCCTTCCTGTCCTTGCACAACACTGCAAGCTCTCTACAGAGCAGCCAGCAGCATGTATAATGGATTCCAGACTACTTTAGTTATAATAATATTATGGCTATACATGGTCCTCTTTGTCTCAAGTAAATAATAAAGTGATCTGCCACAACAAAATGTTCAAACATCTTGGGGATGGTTCTACCCACTGCATACTATGACTTGCCTGATTTTTCTTTCTGACATACCTGTTTCAAACATTGGTTTCATTGCCAATTCATACCATTTAAACTAGAACACAGAAAGAACAAAATAAAAAGTACTAACATTTTTTTTTTTTAACCCAGGAAGATCCCAAACTGCTTTACAAACTATAGGTTAATCCTGCAACCTTTCTTGGCATAGTTTTTTAAACTGTCAGTTCTCTACAGTAAGGATACATAAAGTCTTTGGTGTTGCTGAGATTCTTGATGTGCAAGAATCACTTCCCTATTATGACCATGTAGTGTCTTCTAGAACGAGCATGTTTTTTTAACTGTACTAGAATAGATGTAGTACAGGAAGCTAACAACTTCAACAACATATGCTCCATCCCTGGAGGTGTTCAAGGCCAGGTTGGACAGAGCCTTGGGTGACTTGGTTTAGTGGGAGGTGTCCCTGCCCATGGCAGGGGGATGATTCTAACATCTATCATCATGAAAACTTTCAGACTGTTTTGGGAAATGTTTCAAACAGTATTTGTTTACGCCATGGGATGCAGGGATATCTCACAGGATTAAATAATCTCTTTTGTATTTTCAAAACCCTCATCAGTAAACAGGAAATATTCTTATGGTATGATGCCACCAATATATAACCATGCTTGTGAGGTACTAAAGAAAAATGCTTATTTTCTTTACAGGGAAAAAAGCTGAGACAAGTTTAGGACACATTAAAGAAGCCAATGCAAACTAAAATCTTGATTTTTTTATGCTGAAAACCTGCTGTTATCAGAACATCTAAAAGGTTGGTGTCATCACCTAGAATAATGGAAATTGAGGTATAAAATACAAAAAGATATTAATAGATAGGTAATTAAAAAATCAGTGATGGAAATTATAAATCCAGTAGCTCCATTGCATTTCTTCACTGATAGCATGATTGCATATTTAGAAGTCCTGATATCACCCATCCAATATAGACTGCAGCAGAACCAGGCTCTGAGACTTTCTATATAGCAAAATTACCGTATTTTCATGTATGCAATCTAGAGATTATCTAATGGAGAAATAAATAGCCAGGCAACTTCCTTTTAGTCCCCACTGTCTTAGCCATTGCTATAGTACACAAGTCTGTAATTTTCTGAGGGAACTGTTTACTCGAAAACCTCTTTCACATGCTGAGCACCTTGCCTAGGATCATCAGTGCCTACTACCTTTTCCTTGGTACTTTTTATGTATTCAGCTCAGATCGAGTCATCAGTCAGGATTTGTGAGTTTCAAAAATTGCAGGTTATAAGCTTGAAAATATGGCACCTCTCGTAGTGTTTTACATACTGAAATACAAGGGAAAATTATAGTTTTGCTGAGGAAATATCTGGTTATTTCTTCCATTGAGCAATGAAAGGATTAGAAAAAGAAAACAGAACAATTTTATGGGAACTGAGGGGAGCACAGACAGACAGTTCACCACAGAAGGGGTGAGGGTTACTGGAGTGACTTATCAATGCTCATCTCCTGTAAACACAGGAAAAGGAGCATATGGGATATGCTCACCTGATCCTAACATACATTCGCCGCTTAATGCTTCAAAAAAAAGAAAAAAAAAAAAGGAAAGAGACAGAGCACCAAAAGTCAGTAAGGGAAAGTGACCAAGAATCCTTCCAGAATTATCTAATAATTTCCTTTAATTTGTAATGGTGTGGGGGAATTGTATGAGGCTTATGGCTTTTTATATATATATATATATTTATTTGTTTTTTTACATATATATATATTCATACAATCACTATGGGTTTTTTATGTACACGTATGCACACACACATGTATTGACCTAGAATAAAATTATTGTACTACTACATATGCTGGTCTTAACCTGTATGGCAATTCTGACTGAAGACTGGGAAATCAATGTGCAAAAAAGATGAAGGAATTAGAAGAAAAAAAGAGAGAAGAGGAAGAAATAAAAAGAAGAGTGCTTACTACTAAGCACAAGCAAGTCGTCATCTTACATAGCACTGTTAGATTCTTCTGTTGGACAAGGTCTGCTAGAATGTTCCTTAAATCTGCGCTGGATACATCCAGTACTGACCACTATGCCAAAAAACCTCCTCTTCCAATGATCTTTGTCCTTGGGTCAAACTATCACTACCTTTTCTATTACAAAAAAAACCTTTAACCCAGTTTGCTCTAGATTTACATTTAAAATTAAAAGGCAGGTTATGAAATAAAAGGACTTACTGCTGTCACTACGCCATCTGCAACACAGTGCTATACAAGGGTTCAGGACTCAGCCTTCTGGAACACTTCTAAAATACATACCTGACTCTGTCCCCTCTCTGCCCCCTTTAAATCTTTACAGCCTCTTGCAAAGAAAAAAACTTGACGCCTTTCTTGACAGCTTATTCAGAGCATTGTTATGTTCAGCTCTCTTTGTTTGCTTCTGTTTTCTTTGGTAACAGCAGTCCAAAATACTTCAGTATCATTTTGTCCTACAGCCATCAGTATTTATCTTCTTATATTGCATGTTCTGCCTGCTCCTGAATTATGTCTCCCCCATTTGGTCTGCTTTTTGGGAGGGGTTGTTTTGGTTTTGTAGGATTTAACTTTGCAGTAGCCTACTTGTTTCACTTGGTCAAATGAGATCAAGCTATGCTTTCTTTTGGTTTTGCATATAAAAAAGCTAAGCTGTTTTTGTATTTTTTCTTCACCTCATACTGCAGATAGTATGGGTTTGTGATATCTCGCACTGAAGCTATTTCATTGTTACAATTTATACAACTTTTTAAACAAGACCAACAGACACATAGATACACACAGCAATTACTCTCTGACACCAGATTAAAATTAATTTTACAGTGGTTGATGGAGAACAAAGATTTTTCATTTATTTGTATCATAGAGCAGTGAGGCTATTTAGCACAAAAAAATGCCAGAACCTGTTTCTCTGAGAACAATATTAAAAGGTGATTTAATATGTTCCAGATTCAGAAATCACTCCTAAGCAGTAATTCTGTAAGACAATTCATGATATTAGGAATTAAGTGCTAGAAATGGTGTCATGCAGCCTGAACTTACAGGCACTTCTAAATACAGGCGACTGTTCACACTACAAAACTACGGTCAAAAACTGTATCACAATATGGCTTAATTTACTTACCAGGCAGATGTACTCTGAAAAGTCATCAGGGGTGGGCTTAAAGCATCTCCTTTTAAAGTATGCACTGTATGTGATGTTTGAGGCTGTGGCTGAGTTTGAGGCTGTGTCTCTGGCTGAGGCTGTGTCTGTACTTGGCTTGGATCCTGATCAGGGTTAATCCATCGGCTCTGTCCCTGTGTCATCCACTTTCCCTGGATTCCCCACCGTGCCAGGTAAAATTTGCAAATATCATAGTTCATTGAAGAGTAATATAAAAGGTCCAGTATCAGCAAAATCACCACAAAAAAGCCATAGATCCACACTCCTAACAGTGCACTGTAGTTGCTGCGAAAGAAAAAAGAGAAAACATCAAAGTTATCTGTATATCAATAATGGTTGTTGTGTTAGTTTATCAAGGATAACATATAATATAACATAACATACCGTAATACTAATATAATAGGCTGAAACAAAAAATCTGTTCTAAAACATGTCCTTCAAAATTATTCATTATTTCAATCTAAGTACTGCTATATGCATGAAATAGGAGGCTTTCAAAAACTAAGTCACCCTGTATTACAAATATTTTTATTTGTCACTCTCAACTGAGTATTTGTATCAGCACATAAGTGTGATGTACAATTAGCTTCAATGCTTCAAGTGAGATCACTGATATGTACATGATTGATGGATCATATGTTTTACTCTGCAAATTCTCTCTCCCAGAGAGTCACTCTACTGAATGTGACAGGGCATTTATGAAAGTGAGGGCATTAAGCATATAAAATATGTTTAAAAACTGAGACTGGAGAGTGTCTACACTATTGAAAACATTCACTGCTGACATGTATTATAAACCACTTGTCTTAAAAGATGTTTAACGTGTTTAGATTTGCTCTGAATGTAATAATTAATTATTGCTGGATACAGTAGGTAGTAGAGGTATAGGCTTCCAAAAGCAACTGTTAAAGATCCCTTAGTTTGCTGGTAATTCTTTGAAGAGTAATATAAAAGGAAGGAAGAACATTGACAAGATCATATACAGTGCATTCCACAGGAAGGAAAATATGTACTACATTTATAAGTATACGTTGGTGTAGTTATAATGTGTGTATATAGGTAAAAGCCATGAAAATTATCAGATGCTGACATGATGCACAGAGCTGTAAAGCTGTGACAGGTGACTAAAGATATTAAAAGAAATTGCGGGTGAGAGAGGAATAGGTATAAGGGATCAAGGATTTGGAGAGCAAAAGGGCAAGAAATGCTAAAGCTCTCCTGGAGATGCAATATTATTAAAAGAAAAATGACTGTCAGGTGTGAATGCAGTTTGGACTGGAAACTCTGTGAGTGAGGAGAATGAGATCAGAACAAAGAAGGAAAGAAATGGATAAGAATGGGACTGTCAGGTATACAGCAAAGAAGGCTAATCTAGACCTATGAGTTAATATGGAAGTAGGTGTACCAGAGACTGTGAAATAAACAGCAAGCAGAAGGGATACTACAAAAAAAAACGTCATTAGGAAGACAGTCTTGGAGGAAAATTGTACTGAATTAAAAAGTGGGCAGCCCACATCTACGTGACCCTAAACTTACATAAATTAAATTTGAACACACACTCAACCATGATTTCTTTCACATTCAGAAATACTTCTAGAGAACTGGATTTTATCAGAACATTGGTCAAAACAGAAGTGCTTTGAGAATGAAAATCCTGAGAAGACATAGAGATGCAAGCCAGAAAGATATTTTTTCTTTTTAAAAACATGCATCAAGCCTTTGCAGATCTAAAACTTTTCAAGTCGCTGCTTTGAACTTTCACTTCCATTTAAAGTTCTGTGTGACTCTTTCATTTTATACTCTAAAAATAAAAACCCAAACCAAAAACAAAACAGGATTTGAAACAAGAAATCAGATAGAATTTTCCATAGCAAATAACTGTAAGTAACAAAAAGAAGGTCAGAACTGCTAATGGGTACATCCCTGTGTAATTTTAGGATTACGCACACCTAGGATTTGAAAACAAATTCAGTAAATTTCCAGGAGGATTAGAAATAGAAAAAATACAGCGCTTCTGAAAGCCCTTAACCCAAGAGTCTTTGCCTCTACTAAAGACTTACACATGCATGCCTAACTTCACATAGCAGTGGTTAGATATTTGTAATGCATTGAAACGTTTGCAGTGCAGACACTTAAAAGTATAATAGGATCTGATTAAAACAGGCTTCTCAGCAATGCCACTCTTGACTTTCAGTGGATTTATTCCTATTGGGGTAAAACTCTTCTATTTTCACAGAAGCACTGAATGGTTTGGGTTGGAAAGGACCTTAAAGATCATCTAATTCTAACCCCCTGCTACAGGCAGTGACACCTTCCACTAGACCAGGTTGCTCCAAGCCCCGTCCAACCTGGCCTTGAACACTATCAGAGATGGGACAGCTGCAGCTTCTCTGAGCAACCTGTGCCAGTGCCTCCTCAACCCCACAGCAAAGAATTTCCTCCTAATATCTTATCTAAATCCCCCTCTTCCAATTTAAAGCCATTGCCCCCTGTCCTATCCCTACATGCCCTTGTAAATTGTCTCCCTCCAGATTCCTTTTAGGCACTCTTTAGGTACTTAAAGGCTGCTCCAAGGTCTCCACAGAATCTTCTCTATGCTGAACAAGCCCAAGTCTCTCAGCCTGTCTTCACAGATGAGGTGTTCCATCCCTCTTATCTTCTTCATAGCCTCCTCTGGACTCACTCCAACAGGTCCATGTCCCTCTTGTGTTGGGGGCCCCGCAGCTGGATGCAGTACTGCAGGTGGAGTCTCATGAGAGCAGAGTAGAGGGGCAGGATCACCTCCTTCGACCAGCTAGCCACGGTCCTTTTGATGCCACCCAGTGTACAACTGGATTTCTGGGCTGTGATCCCACACTGCTGGCTCATTAACCAACACCCCCAAGTCTTTTTCCTCCAGGCTGTTCTCAATCCATTCTCCAAGCAGCCTGCATTTGTGCTTGGGATTGCCCCAATTGATGACTCTGCAGTAATTAAAAATCAAGCAGGTTCCACGCAAAATAGCTGCAATTCCTCTTGTCAAAGAAACAGTGATTGAAGAAAGGAATGATAGAGGTTTGTTTCTGCAGTAACTGAAAAGATGCTTCCAAAACCAAGTGTAATATGCAATGAAATAAAATAAATCAAGTGCTTTGAATGGAAAAAAAAAATCAGTTTCAGAAACTGTTACAAGTTTTCTGCTACAATAAAGAAAATGGAAGTGAAGGCTGAAGAAGTCAGGAGAAATACACTGTAATAAATCCTATTCATCACTAATACCAATAGGATCCATTTGACTAATAGGTGAGCTGTATTTGATCTATAACAAGAATGGAAATTACTTTGACAACAATATGAGAGCAAGGAACTCTTCTTACAGTTAACTTAAAAGAATTTGTTTGAATTTTAGGTATTTAGTTTCACCCATCAAAATTTTGGTTAGCAAAATTAGACGCATTCTGAATGTCCCAATTTAAAACAATTTATAAATCATGCCATATGTGAATTATCCATCTGCTCCTTCTAAATAACATCTGTTTCTCACAAGGACAAATTGAAAGACTGCTTTAATTAACAGACAATGGGACAACGGGACTATCAAAAGGGCCCTCTGAAAAATCACAAGCAAAATTAACAAGTAGTATGTTTTGTACACAGAGGGTAATTCCATACTTTGATATTTTCCTTTCCTCAGACTATTAGATGTAATGGCTACTAATTATAGAAAAAAAAAAAAACAACCTACAAATTAAGATAATATCTTAATTAGAAAATAGACCGAACTTCTTACTCTGTAAGGCCAGAGACAGAAGAGAGAACTGGGAATCAAAAACTGATTAAGACTTGCTCTCATTTCATTGAGCTGAATGATTTAATTGTTAGAATTTCATATTGCAATCTGCTTTTCCTGTATTTTTGTGCTGAAGTCTCATTTAAATTAAAAATAAAGTGTGAAAAGATTCCAAGTTTATCAAGATTCAAATTGCAGGGGTTTGCTCCTTCACAGGGACAATCAAGTATAATTAGTTGTTTTGGTAAGGTTGTATCTCCTCTCTCCTTCCCCACCTGGGTAGCTTGCCCTGCCCTGCTAGTTCTCCTGCCCCTCCCAGTCAATCATTTTGGAGGATTCTGTTTAGGCTCAACGCAAGGTTTAGCAGTATAACACTAAAAATTCATTCTAAAGCTATGTTGCCCTGTCTTCTACTGCTGCTGGCACACAAATACAAAAGCTAAATCTGGAGTAAAAGTTACAAGACAATTTCCTTTCAACTTCCCTGTGAAATATTGTAATTCATGGACCACCAGAAAAGCTTAGTAGGTCATTATTTTAAGACACTTAATCTTTTATGGAAGTATGCTGTGTATTTGGATTAGCCTTGATACAGAGCCCACTTGCATAAGTGGAAAGGTTTGTTCTGACTTCAGGGAGCCTTGAATTGGGCTTTCTGAGAACAGTAAATTCTTTTACCATCTATCTCCTCCTATTTCATCTACAGAACCTTGCTTAGATTTCTGTAAGACCACTACATGCAAATAAAAAGTCAGGTACTTTTACTACCATTATTACCCACATGACTCCTTCCATCTAATCCATTGATTTTTTCAGACAGATGACAGGTTAGGACTGGGATATATTTTTCTTTTACAAGAGTTTGTTGGTTTTTATGTGCAGCACATGTACAGAAAATAATTAATTTGGGAATTCAGGCTTAAAAAAACAACAAATCAAAACAATTGTGAGCAGCATTCTACAGCTGCAGAGTTTAAATGTAGGCAGATGGCCATGGAAACTGCTTCTTCCCCTATTTTCCTTAAACAGGGCTGCTACTTGGAGTAGTAACACCTTCTCAATGTTGCCTCAAGGAAATGCAGGCTTACATCCCAGGAAATGCTTCATGCTTCCAACACTGTGGAAATCTGTGCAGTTTTTGCATATACACTTTAAATGTGATTTTTTTTTCCTATTTTGTTTTTATTATTATCTCAAGACATTTTCCCAACCATGTGTTTTCATGCAGAATCTGTTACTGCAGTACCTAAAAGGTCTTCCCAGCTAAATTACATATTTTTGCAGCAGTTGGTAGTGGAATTGACAATCTTATTTATTTATTTATTTGCTTTCTTGCAAACATGACTTTCTGGGAGATATTTAAGCAAATGACAGCTCTGCAGGTGATGTGCTGTACATGTGCTATTTTACCCTCACGTTGCTTTTGGTGCAATGTTGTAGTGTGGTGTGCAAAAGCCATTTAATCCCGGAAAACTGGAATAATAGATGAGGAAAAACATGGATGCATTACAGACTCCCGTAACACAATTTCAGTATCAGATTAAGCACCCCATGCATAGTAATACTGCTGATAATCCACCAAAACATGCATAATAGAAAATCTGAGAGGGTATGAATGTTAGATTGAGGTGAATATCTTAATTTATTAGACAAAGTTTTATGGAAAAATACTTTGGATGGCAGAACTTTTCTCATCTGGTAGACACCATTGGTATTTCTGTATTTAATACTAAATGAATTTTTCACATTCAAAAATATTTGAGTAATCTGCATGATCACAAAGATATAATAGCCCAGTATTATGCACTTTTAAAAACATAGATATTTTTTGTTATAGTAATGGAGAAAATGCAAATAAACCTAGCTATAGTTATACCATATGACTGTAGAAGACAAATGTTTTTTCAGCTGTGCAACAACAAAGAAGTTACAAGTCACTTCATTAATTTTTCCCTCAACTGTATTATAAAACAAGAAACTTGTTTCAATGATCACAAGAACGACCAAGGGGAAAAATAAACCAAACAATAATATTGAAATAAACCAAGTAATAATACTGAATCACTCTTCCCTGAAAACTACAATCCTTTCTTTCAGTTCATAGCCATTCCCCTACCCTAAATCATTCTCCCCAGCCACGGTAAAATAGGTTTCAGTAGAATTTTTTTCAGTGGTGTGTGAAATTAGATCCAAACAAAGAGTTACTGTAAAGTGAACCCTGGATGTATTAGACTCCAAATAAAGTTAAATTACCATGTATGTTAAATAAAGTCAGAGTGTACTGAAATGCTTTTTACAACATTTTTAATGTAGGCATCTAAGCTTCACTCTTTTCTGCCCTTCTACAGCATACTAAAATTACTGGGCAGTTTTCTACTAATCTCAGTGAGTTCAGGGTGAGGAGTTAGTGCCTATCCATTTTCCCAACCCTGACATCAGAAGTGATGTTTCAGGAAGTGACAAAAAGGCAATACAACTCCCACTCTTTCACTTCTCTAAGCTACACCTCCAGAAGCTTTTTATTGCATTTAGCATGACTTCACATACCTTGGGCAAAAGATCAACGCACAGCTAAATGTCCACAGGAAACTGGATGGCAACATACATGGTAAATAGTTCATGGGCAGGTCTCAACCATGAATCTTACCAACAAAGACTACAGATGTAGCCTCTTCTCCATCACAACTGATTTTTTAAAGAACAAAACCAACCAAACAAAAAAACCCCAATCAAACAGATGGCTAAATGAAAATAACGTGATATGGACACTACTCTCTGAATGTTTTCATTAAAATCAATATTATAGTTCATAGAATACCAAATTACATTTTCTCCATTGAGGAACTGCTCACACCACAGCCTTATAAAAGGAACAACCCTATATTTATTGGGGGGGGGGGGTGAGGGGTGTGCATGTGTGTGTACACATACATATGTGAGCAGACATGCAAGCAGAGAATGAAAGAGGCAGAGAAATATTCTATATCCCAGCGCATATTTTGCAATCAGACTGTACCTGTTCCTCTGCATGTCTGATTTGGAAAGTGTCTGATTTCTCTGTCCATTTCATAGAATCATAGAACTGTTGAGGTTGGAAGTTAGGGCTGGAAAGGACCTTAAGATCACCTATTTCCAACCCTCCTGCTGTGGGCAGGGACACTTCACACTAAACCATGTCACCCAAGGCTCTGTCCAACCTGGCCTTGACCACTGTCAGGGATGGAGCATCCACAACTTCTCTGGGTAAGTGCCTTTTCTTCCAGTGCCTCGCCACTCTCACAGTAATGAACTTCTTCCTTATATCTAACCTGAACTTCCCCTGTTGAAGTTTAAACCAATTGCCCCCTGTCCTATTGCTACAGTTCCTGATGAAGAGTCCTCCTCTGGCATCCTTGTAGGCCTCCTTCAGATATCAGAAGGCTGTTATGGGGTTTCCATGCAGCTTCTGTTCTTCAGGCTGAACAGCCCCAAATTTGTCATCCCTACGGGAGGTGGTCCAGCCCTTGGTCATCCTCATAGCCCTCCTTAGGACTTCCTCCAACAGCTCCATATTCTTCTTATGTTGAGGACACCAGAATTGTATACACTACTCCAAGTGGGGTCCCACAAGAGTGAAGTAGAGGGGCAGGATCACCTCCTTTGACCTGCTGGTCACACTCCTTTTGATGCAGGCCAGGATATGGTTGGTTTCTGGACTGAGAGTGCACACTGAAGCTGGCTCATGTTCAGCTTCTCATCAACCAAAACCCTAAGTCCCTCTTTGATGGGCTGCTCTACTCAGGTTGTTAGTGAAAAGAACAGAAGGACCTTACCTTAGTAATATTTGGCCACATCTGAAATTCTGTGATGAAGTTGCCTATAAGGCAGATTTGGTTGCTCCTCAGGGTTGGTGCAGGGTTGACAGAACAGTAAGGGAAGAAATAAATTTGCTGCGTGCAAGACAAAGGACTGAGAAAGTGTGGGGGCAAAAGCCATGCTACTCCATTCTTGAGACCTTCTTTTTACTATTCTGAATATGAAGCAGTTTCTGGCTCTCTCTGTGAATATATGCACAACAATTCCGTACTAAGAGTCCTGCTAGGACCTCTTTTCAGGCAGGCATCCGGCTGCTGCCATGGATCATCCCAGTAAACAAAGGGGAAGCACATCTGACTTTTACCATGGAGCAAGTGTAGAGTATGCATTGCATTTGGGTACTGGGGCATACTGTGGTATAAACTCCAGAAGGTGGCCTAGAAACATGCTAGCACAGCTGAATAGCCCCAGGTGAGGGTGCTACCAGTTTCTAGGTTTTCTGGGCTGCACAAAGAGTGGAGAAAATGTATAACCTTTAGTTGGCATGTCAGACTTCAAGTGTCTCCCCACTGTTCTGTGTGATATGTTCTCATGATGTTCTCAGATGCATTATGAGGCAAAGGCAAGGAAATTTCACCTCAAGGACATAGCTGCACATGCAATGACAAGACAGTATAAATCCACAATAATATAAGGCATCTTATAAGGGTAGAGTCTATTTTTGTCTTTCTTTTACACCACACAGTACACAGGCTTCTTTATAGTAGGTGATTGCCATGTAACAAGTTTCAAGTTAGAGTATGCAACTTCTACATATATGCAGGATTCAAACTTCTCTAGGTAGAGATGTATAAGGAGGGGCTGCTCAGGAAAACGATAGTTTGCTGGCACAGCTGCAAGCAGTGATTTAAAAGAGCAGACATCAGTATTCCAATGCCATAGCCTCCCGAAAGCCTTGCACCTGCTTCTGTGGGAATGAATGACAACACACTAATTGACTTTTGCACTGCAGAAAACAACACTAAAATCCCTGTAGTAAACAAAAAATCAATAGACTGGAATTCCAGTTTTCTTTAATCTTCCCCTTCCTTGCCTTGAAGGGGCTGCATACCAGAATAAAATGGCAGGGGAAAGCAGACACATCAGACTTCAACCCTGGGGGTTTACATCAGCTGAAAGTTGCCTTCTGCACCAAGAGAAATCATAGCAGATTGGTGTGGCTAGAGTAGAAAATACTAAGTAAGAGACAAACCACAAGTGAAGATTTTGTCATTGTAAATAGGTAATCGGTAACAAAGATCTACTTGGTACTTTAGTTCTTTAGGAACAAAATTACCGATAAACAAAATTTATCGTAAAAGGACAGTCCCCAGCAGTACATGGAAGTATCCCAGGTAACAGGCAAAGAGACCACACAATGTTGATATATAAGCAAGGATGTTCTGTTCCACAACATCAGTGATTACTCTCTTAGCAATGTTTATAGCCCATGTCAAAGCAAAAAAAGCAAAGCTAAAATATCCTTTCCTTTTGGAGTTCTGTAACAGCAAACACCTTTTAGTAATGTTTTTCTGTATGTGCAATTATTCTAATTGCTTTCATCATTAAGCACACCTCAGACTGTGTTATTAGACCAGGAACAGTTTGGTGAAGAGTACTTTAAAACTCATTTACTTACTTATGCATATATCCATCTGCGTTCCCTGTTAAGTTCATTTGCATAACAGTCTGAAATTCTGTCTCATTGCAGCAGTATTTAAATACTGTGTTGTTATGGTGACAGCAAAAGATGTAAGATTTATTGTCAGAAAGACGGGGGCAGTGAAAACCAAAGTGGTAGCGACCTTTGTAGTCCGTATACGGCTCACAGACCCGAAAATGTGCAGACAACACTGTAAAACAAAAAACAATATTGGCTTTGTGAGTCACTTGTGTTATCTGTATGATATAAACTGTCATTTTTCATTGGTTAAGCTTAAACAATTACTGTCTGATTTCTGAAAAACAGGAATATTTTAGAGCTTTCAACATTATAACATTTAGTACTAAAAGAGTACAATATTTCACCTCTTGTTTTGAGTTTAATTGTAACTGTTTCTGATTACTGTTAGTCCTTTTAAGGGAAGAAATGCCCTCTATGTCAGGAAACACGAAAATGTTTAGGGAAACACTTTGATACTGCTGTTCTAAATATATGGATATCCATGAACACCAACAATGTCCATGTTTAAGTCTCCTGGGACTACTTCATAAAAACAAAAAGTTTGTGCAAAAACTGCAATAAAATTTAGATGGCACTTTATTTACAGTCACTGTTCTTGACAGAAAATATCTTGTCTATTATAAAGGTCATTCTTTGATAAGGATTATTCTGCCAGAAATAGTAGCTACAAAACAGTATAACAGATCTGAACAACCTTGATTTTTCAAATAGATAGAACTAATGAAATACAGCTCTTCCTGGGAGTTCTTACATTTCTCCTTTATTAAATGTTCATATAAAGTGTTTAATACATCTCTGAGAACATTTTTTGTAGGAATATGTCACACTGATTTCACCATAACTTTTCTTGGTGGGGGAAGGGGGTGGAATCCTCTCCATATATATCCTTTGAAAGCAGACTTGAGGCTGATTGTTGTGTGGCAGCAGGCACACTGCGGTTACTCCTACATGATAAGACAGTGGGCAGATACAAGCTCTCTGACCATACTTTAAGCCTACTGGTTGCAAACAGCTCTGAACTGGAAGCTGTGCAGTTGTCTTAGCTTCCCAGAACTAATAAAGCTTGCAGAGAGGTAGGATATAGATCCCTTCCAGTACAGTCATAAGCAATCACACATGACTTCCTGATTGAAGAGTCTTATAAGAGACAACATTTGGTTCCACATTCTGCCAACATTTTAACTGATTTATAGTTTATGTCATATAGGCCTTAAGACATTATTTAAGATTACATATACCATACAGATGCCCCAGAAACCTTACACTCTACAGAAAGTGGAATATGGAAGTCAATTTTAAATATTCTTGGCACTGAAAAGTTTTTATTCTAATTAGAGAACAGAGACACAGTGATGCTATGGGTCACTTCATGAGGTTTCACCAATTAGTAAGGCATATGCACTTTAAACTGACAGAATTAACCCTTGTAACTTGGTGCATGATTTTTGTATCAATTTACCAGTACAAGAGATTACAAATAATTACTTGCATGGATTTAGCTTAAATCTATTGAATCTCTCTCCACAGGCCCTGTTGATCTGTAAATGCTTCTCTGCACCTTATTCATCTAATCCTCATTTCTTTCTATGTTGCTTGAAAAAGGCTATTCCTAACAGTTGTATTTCTCAATTTTATAAAATATATTAATTTTAAGAATTTATCACTCTCTGTAGGTCTAGTGAAATTTTAAAGATTGTGGCAGTGGAGATTGCTTCTTTATTTGTGTGTATAGAGGGAGCCTAGAACACAAAACAAACTGAAAACAAGGTACATTGTACTGCCATCTGAGTGAGGAAAACCATTATAAATGTTTTACGTTTATATATGCGTATATATATATATGCACATACATTTGCATGTGCACAACACATATCTGTCATCATTACTTTAACAAAAGAGAAAATCCTTTTGTAGATTCATTCAGTCAGGAACTGAAAGTGCTAGGAGAATGGTATTTCTAAAGGAACATAGATACTGAGAAAACTAGTTACATATGTGTTCTTGGCCTGCCTGGAAAAAAACCTGTGTTCCAAATCTAAGGATGCTATAATCAGTAAAGAAATTGCCTTTCAGACTTAGGTTTCTAAACCTCTCTGTAAGTCTTACAACAGGATCTGCATGCTCAAATTCTATTGAAAAATCCTCAAAGCATGCAATTGCATGAACATGTATTTGTTTGAACAAGTACTTATTTTCCTGCACCCTTCCTTAGTTAACATAGCAATAATGAAAGTGTTCCAGGATTAAGTTTCAAAAAACCTCAGTGGTTGCAGTTAGAAAGGAGGTTGTCTGGTGCAACCCCTTTGCTCAAGCAGGGTCACCTAGAGCCTGTTGCCCAGAACCTTGTCCAGGTGGCTTTTGAATTCTCCACAAGGATGGAGACTCTGCAACCTTCCTGGACAACCTGTGGCAGTGTTCAGTCACCCTCACAATGAAAAAATGTTTCTTGACATTCAGAGGGAACCTCCTGTGTTTCAGTTTGTGCCTATTGCTTCTGGTCCTGTCACTGGGCACCAAACAAAAGAGACTGGGTCCATCTTCTTTACATCTCCCCTTCAGGTCTTTACACACATTGGTAAGACTCTTCCTGAGACTGAACAGTCCCAGACCTCTCAGCCTTTCCTCATATCAAAGATGCTCCAGTCACATTCATCATCCAGTGCCTCTTTACTGAACTCTTTCTAGTAGCTCCACCACCCCCCTCGACCTGCTGGCAGTACTCCTACTAACAGAGCCACAAAGACAAAGAGATTTCCAGCCAGCTGGCCCCCAGCATATACTGATGCCTGACATTGTTACTCCACCAGAAAGTGCAGGACTTAATGTTTCCCTTTGCTGAACTTCATAAGGTTCCTGTCAGCCCATTTCTCCAGCCTGACCAGGTCCTTGTGGACAGCAGCACAGCCCTATGGCATATCAGCCACTCTTCCCGCTTCTCTATCAACAGGAACCATTTGTGTTTGGTTGGTTTTTTTTTCTCCTCAGCTTGTCTGGTGTTCTCCATATCCAGTTGAAGGATAACTTTCACTGAACCTAGAGATTTCCTAGCAGAATTAGATGGCTTATTGTATGTATTACTTCAGTTGCAGCCACAGAGAAAATATTACTGATCTGATCAGTTCGTCAGTTCTCAGTTTTCAGCCACCCTGACTTATTTCTTCTTAGTTGGAATATCTGCACTTTGATTATATCAGCTGCTCCTAAGAAAGAAAATTTTCTTCTTTGATAGATGCAAAGCCTTGGAGCACAACACATATTTTATCATGAGGCTACCAACAGAATCATAATTTATTTTCAAAAGTATTAAGTTACCGCAAGTGAACAGCAGTCCCAAACCTGACTTGTATACACATTTAGTGCATGTTAGAAGAATTAAAACTCATTCTTTATGTTTCAGAAGCAGTCAATACTTCTGAAATTCTGAATCAACCAATCAATCAATAATTGTGAAATTATTCAGTGGTCTGAGAGAGGCGCTGCATTGTGAGAATGCACTAGAGGACTATAAGACCCTAAGAAAATTAGCTTGCTCAGCAGTGCAAAGTAGTTTACTTAACAGCACATGTGAAACTGACCCCCAATTTCTAGATGGGCCCTTTGCCTGTTTTAAAAGGAAAACAAACCTCAGACTACTTTGGGGATGAAACTGGGGGAAGGATTACTGCAGAATAAGAGAATGAAGATAATGTCAGGTCAGAAGAGGAGTGATGTCTGTAATAAAATGTCCTAAGCAAATCCTTAAATAGTGAAAGTGTGTCAGTGATGAAAATAAATGCACAAATAAGAGCATAACATGATGACTGAGTTACAGTCTGAATTTGGTAGTCAGTGTGTGGTGGGTTAATCCTAGTAGGCAGCTAAGCACCACACGGCCACTTGTTCACTCCCCCTCCCAGTGGGATGGGTGAGAGAATCAGAAGGGCAAAGCAAGAAGTTTTGTAGGTCGAGGTAAAGACTGTTTAATAAATTAATAAGGAAAAAAACCCCAAACAACCCCAAAACAAAAACAACAACACCCTCCTCCAAACAAACAAAAAAAAACAACCCAGAAGTGATGCTAAAGCACTCACTCACTACCAGCACACTGATGCCAAGCCAGTCCCTGAACAATTTGTTGATAAACTCCAACCCAGTTTTATTGCTGACGTGCTGTTTCATGGTACAAAATATCACTTCTGCCAGTTTGGGTCGGCTGTGTCAGCTGAGTCCCCTGCCAGGCTCTTCCCCACCCCAGCCTCCTCATTGGGGTGCACAATGAGAAACAGTAGCAGCTTTGGCCCTGTTTAAAGGACTGTTCAGCAGTACCTAAATTACTGATGTGTTACCAACACTGTTTTGGTCACCAGTCTGAAAGACAGCACCATATGGGCTGCTGTGAAAAAAATTAACCCCACACCAGCCAGACCTAGTACACAGTGAAAAAAAACTATCAGTTTATTGTACCCTGTGTAATTTTACTTGCTGTATTTCCTTCTCTGAGAACCAAAGACCCAATAAACAAAGTAGGTTTTTTAATGTCTTTTTCCTGAAAATAACTTTACTTAAATCCTGAGGATTAAAGAGCCTTATTTCTACAGGTCAAAGTATTGCAGCTGAAAAGCTCTTGTCTGTTGCAAAGATGGCTGCTTTTTCTGAAGTGGAGTTGCAAGTTCAAATTCTTATATTAGTTTAAAAAAATATTATTAAACAGGTAAGTGATATAGATGCCTGTATCTGCTCCTACTAATTTTCAGAGGACAATAGTCTGCCATGCTTCAAATGACTGATTTAAGCTCATTTTAGTATTTATCTACTCTACCTTAAAAAGTAAACAGCCAGTGCACATCAAACTGTTACTTCCCTCTCTGTTCACAGTTAGGGAGATGCATAATGTTGATTAAATTTTTAATTTAGCTACTAAATTTTTAAAGCCTCAAGGCTTTCAGAATGGCTGGTCTGTATAAGCTTTCCATACGGAGCCACAAAAATAGTCACTTGCATGCAATTTACTTCACACAATGCCAGTCATTTAAGATCCTCTTGCTAATTCTGCTATATGGATGTTCATTTCCAACTTCAACAGAAAATACTGTAATGTGCAAATAATCTGACAATTTTTGCTTGTTAATATAAGCCTTGCTGCCATCCCTGTTTTTATGAATGTGTTTCAATCCATTAAATGAATGTAAGGATCAACATTACTGCGAAGCAAATCTGAGAGTTAATAGTTAGAAAGGGTATTCATCTGGCATGACTGAATGCTGCTCCTCTCTGTATTATGCATTCCTGTGCAGCTATTACAACTGGTAAGTTTTCACAAATCCTAAAAATGCACACCATTTATGGTACTGAAATAAAATCAGTCTGAAGTTTCAGTACTTTCAATCCAATTTTATCCTTTTTTTAAAATGAAGCCATAGCCTACCTGTTCTGAACTGAAACTTTTCAGTCTTATTTGTCCCTGCTCCAAGATCATTCTACCCACGTCAGAAAAGTGCATTTCTTTCCCAAAAACAGATAAAGCTGCCAAACTGCAACCTCATTGTAATCCATGACCTTGGTATCTGACCACACATCTGCTCCACTGCTTCTCTCCTTTTCTAACACAATGAAGACTGGACTCTAAGAACAGCTGCTCTAGGAACTTTTCTGTTGCTCATGCCTTTACTTGCATTCTGTCTGTGGAGTGAATGAAAGTTACACTCCCAATTGTTAAGTGCAATTTTCAACCATGCATACACATTTTAGAAATTTAGTATTAAGACTGTGAATCTTAGTATATCAAAGACATGGAAGTAAAGCATGACCTTATAGACTTAAGTCTAAATCTAGGTAACACAAAAGGAGTCTTGCCATTAGATTTGCATTTCATCTCAGTTTGAAAGTCATGTCAGTATCATTCCAGAGGGAGTAGCTTCCAATAGAAACAGCAGTTTCAAATAGAAACACTGTATTTCAGAGGCAGTACTGTTCTAAGGGGGGAGGGGGGTGCGTGAAATCAGAACACTGATTTATGTTTGGGTTTAATCAGGAATAAGTGTGTATATATAAGTATGCATATATACCAGTAGCTGACTACTTCTATTTGCACACAGGATGTAATCATAGTGTCCCATTCAACTGGAAGATAGGTATTTATATCATCTTCAGGAAAATGGTTGGAGACATGGGATCTCAGGAGGCCTGTAGTAAAAGTCCCCTATAAAGGGTAGTAAAGGTATAAAAACTTAACAGAAATTAACAAAATGGGTTGGAGCAGCTGGAGAAGTTTTGCGATGTTTGATCACTGAGATACATTTACTGAAGTCTTCCTGAATAATTGGCTTCATTCATGCACCAGGGGAATAACTTTCTGAACTGACTTTAACCTGGAAAAAAACGAAGAAGCTGGTACAACCCGTGTGTCTGTTTCTATTAGAGGAGGAAGGCAGTTGCACAACTAGGGATACAGCGCCATACATGGGTGCATCAGTGGAAGGACTCTAAAAGAAAATAGTGTTTTATGATTAGTCTAGTTGATAATATTATAATGCTGTTATCAAAAGGAGTGGGGCAGTCACAGCCAAATAATGACTTATCATTAGCAAGAATCAACTTGAATGCTTCCAAACAAGCAGTGAGACTGTAACAACAAAACACACACTTGAACTAATTGACAAGAATCTAGCCCTGCATACAAAATACTAACACCTTTTTCTGGAGCACAAGAATACTTTAAGATACATAATACCGGGTAGAGTTTTAAGTGTGGTGGTTAGGTACGTAATGTAGTAGAAGTGAATAAGAAACGGTGATGGGAAAAAAAATCTTTTGGGATCAAAAGTGCTTCAAGAATTGATGATAAAAGAGGTTGTACTTACAGTTAAAAACTCATGAGATCAAATCTATTTTGACTTTTTTTTTTTAATGTTCACTCTATTACAGAAAACCTTAATGCCATAAATAACATGTGATTAATAAATGCAACTGATAGTCATAGCACTCAACTAACCGTCAATATAATAAGTGGTAGTTTACTGCACAAATAATTTCTCTGTGCTAGCAGCAAACATCTAGAGCGGATCTAAGCATCAGGAAAAGAACTGCTGGAATTGCTCCCTGGTCCAGCCACTTTTTTTAGAGTTCAAGAAAATAATATAATATTTACGTATCATGTTGCCATGCATTTTTCTTTTAAGTATACGTAGTTAAGTTACAGTGTATCTTAATGCATTGCAAATTACATTGTATTAACATGTATTGCTGTTATGTTGTTAGTTACATTGTAGCTAAACGCACTTCCAGTTTCAGTGTATTACAATAACTGCCACAGATTGTATCTAAAGTATTACAAGTTACATTGTATCTAAAATGTATTCATCTCAAGAACTGCCAAGGTTCCAAGTTCGATCCTTCACTCGCTTTCATTCTCTTGAATGCATACATATAAAATCACCTTCTCTGCTTCCAATAGATTGTTATTTGGCAAAACAAATGGATAGTATGGTGGTGTTGAGGTTGCTTTATTCTTTTAGATAAGCTGAAAAACTAGCATATCAGAACTGTTTCTTTTAAATTTGCAGCCTGCTTTTCCATGTCATTGTCCCACCACCTTTCCTTCTTAAACTTAAATTTCAATTGCATTTCAAATTCCAGCTTCTAGTTCTTAAATACAAAGAGGCTTTATTTATGTATTACTTAGTTAACAATCTTGTTTGTTTTATAGGAACTCAGTATTAAGTTGAAACTAATTTTTCCCTGTGGCACAGGCTGGTGAAAGGTAAATTCAAAGTATGAAAGTTACCTGCTGACAAGAGTAATGAAAGCAGAACCATCAGCACATTCAAGGACTGTTGACCACAACTTGTCATCGTTGGCTTTCATTGGTCCATTAGAGAATTACCTATTTGAAAAGATGCAACATCAGTGTTAGGTGTATGTTTCATCTCACGTTCATTGTTCAAAATTTTACTCCTCCACAAAGCTCCATCCCTGGCGGTGTTCAAGGCCAGGTTGGACAGAGCCTTGGGTGACATGGTTTAGTGTGAGGTGTCCCTGCCCATGGCAGGGGGGTTGGAACTTGATGATCTTAAGGTCCTTTCCAACCCTAACTATTCTATGATTCTATGAAAAAAGAGGTGGCTTCACAAAATAAGGAAAACAGCCCCTCTCCCAACAAAACAAAACAAAACAAAAAAACAACAAAAGAAGAAAAAAAAGCTCAAAAAAACCCCCCAACAAACCAACCAACCCCGAAAAAATCCCATACTTTTTTCTGGACTTAAAATTAAATAAATCCCCATGATTTCATTAAAATTATTTTCTCATTTACACTATTAATATTTACAGCTATGTACATACTTTTCATTAGCCCAGAGTTGAGATGAATCATATAAAGTACTTATTGGATTTTCACACCTCTCCTGTAATCTACATTCAGCAAAACTATGCTTGTTTTACTGTCAAGAATGTGCTGTTGTATTATGCTTAATAAGGACTAGGAGGATATAAACAACGTAAAAATAAACTGGCTGCTTTGAAAGGCAATCTGGTTTACCCCATCAGAGGGTGCAGTCATTCAGAAAGTGGGTCAAGCAGCCAATGTGGTTGGAAACATTTTCAACGTGTCTTTTCATTAGAATCAGAACATTTAATGAAATTATTACTTATTGTATTTCTAGAAATGACAGTGAGGTGTGATGCAGTTTAGCCAGCAGTCACCCTCATTTTTTGCAGAGCAGCCCCACAAAAGGACGAATCCAAATACATCTTATAGCCACACTGATTCAACATCACCAGCTGTACATTCTACAGCTCTAGCAGAGACTGTCCCAGTGCAACTGCTGTCATCATCAGTAGTACTCTATCCTCTTGTCACTGCTAATGCAGGCTAATGCTGGACATCTAAATTCTTCAGCACCTTGAACTCATATTGACACTAGGGAATAAGAAAGAGGTAATTTATTGGTTGGTACAACAACATCTGGAGCTTGGGCTATAAACCAGAAAGCCTAGGTGGTGCTACTGAAAGCTGGTGTGGTAAGTCTAATTCTTGGGTTGTTAAAAAATAATAATAATAATAATTGTTCTAATATATTTATGAGAGTACAATTTGGAAAAAAATAAAAGGAAAATGGCAATTTATATCAAAAATTACAGTTTCTGACAGCTCAAGAGAAACACGATTCTAAATGCTTATGAAATAAGTGCTGTATCACATAAATACTAGGAGTTTACTAACAGGTGTCTACTACAATCTACTGAATCAAATAAAAATCCCAGGAGGATTGCAGCTGTGTGTAATAACACAGGAGGGGTGAAATCAACATTACCATGAATAACTAAATTCTGAGTAATGCATATGGACACAGGAGGGAAGAAATATGCTATCTATAGAGTGTTTAGAGACAAAAACGTCTCTGGCACAAGCAGATTCTTAAAGAAGTTACCTCACCATATGAAAAACAACAGGTCACAAACCAAAAAATCATTGTAACTTTTTGTGAAAGAAAACATGATAGTTTATACTGTTATCTGCAAGCATGATTAACATCCAAACCACTGTATTTTCCGCTTTAAAATAAATCAATTCAATTAGAAGGCATAAGCTCATTGGGGGAGGAAGGGGAAGTACAGAAAACTATGAATGCTAATTAAGAATATTTCTTCAATCACTAATCCTGTTTGAAAAAGCCGCCACCTTTCTTCAAAGGGAATAACATATTAATTAAAAAACCAAGCAGACAAAGTAAGAATTGCATAAAACCCCAGTAATACTGAATATAAGCCAGAGGTTAAGAATGTAGGAGTTTAATCAAGAAAAACAGACACAAAGAACAAGGTACTGCCAATATTGTTAGGAATAAAAGCAATAAGGTTTTTTTTTTCCTGAGTATGCCAAAGCTGCAGGAATTCTGATAGTGATTCATTACTAGAGGGAAATGTTGGCTTTAGTAACAGTTAATTAAAAAGAGATCAATAAGCACTTCTGTTGTGTATCTGGGAAGACACAGATGTTGGGTATAACTGAGACTGTTAAATATTTCCACATCAAGAATAATTAGAATGACATTAATGAGCTGATACTAAGGTTCATAATTTGGTATTTGCAAGTCTGTGTAATTTGTATCCAGTTCTTTTAGAAGAGCTGGCTGGAGGACACACATACTTTCTTTTCTCAGTTGGTTGGGAAACTATGGCAGCTTTCAGAAGACTTAAAGAAACCTAAGGACATTTTTAGAAGTAAATGAAATAGTCCAGGGAATTACAAGCTTGTGAGCATGATGCGGATCTAGAGAAAGTCAACAGAATGGTTAATATAGAATCCAATAAATAATTAAGGATTAATAGAATTAATGCATATCACTGTGGCCTTACGGTAAATTTTATTGCTCTCTGTGGGTTGTTGATGAAGGTAGCTTAAAGATAGTAATAATAGATTTCTGTAAAATATCTCACTTAGTAGTATGCAATTGGCCAGGCAATAAGAACTATGGGGAAAAAATAAAAGTAAAAAAACATTTCAGTAATGGAAGACTAACTCAGACTGGAAATAAGATGCAAGTTTTTTTGTAAAGTACAGTCTTGTTACTAATTGAGTACATACAGCCTTACTGGTAATTTTTTAATCAGTACTGTATGTGGAAATCTAGAAGCTTTTCAGGGAAGGGAAGATTTATTCAATTATGCCCAATAGAACTGGTAATAATGAAACTGTCATTTTAATCCAAGTCTTGTGATGTTTGTATTTTTATTAAGAGCCAGCTGGGAAGATCAGAGCAAGAGACTAGGACACTAGAGCTACACATCAAAGGCTGGGAGAATGACAAAATCTGTGTACATGAACACATATATATGCGTATTTGTGATGATAGAGAAGTGCTCAATTTTATAACTACTGCTTCAGCGGTCGTTAAACTGAATATTATGATTTTATGGAGGACAGAGATACAACCAACCATTCACTACCTGACCATTTAAAAATAATTTTTTACATGCTGTTATCTGACTAAAGCAGTCATGTTTAGTGCAGTACCATGAGGATGTCTCTGAGCTATTAGAGGTCAATCATCCAGGTCAAAGAGATGGGCAGGAGAACAGGTGACATGCTAGAAGAAATTGCCTAGATCATACAAAGTATTCCCTAATGTTAGGCCACAGAATAAAGATGGCAGGTACATGGTATTTAGCAGAGATCTATCTGATTTATTTTTTTTTATGCTTATTCAAGGCTGACAGGACATTTTAAAATTAGAGAATTAAATTTGAAGGAAATAAAAAAAATAGACACAGTTGTGCTGGGTTTTTGTTTGCTTGGTTTGTTGTTTGCTTGAGTTTGGGTTTTTTTAAAAGAAAATTTGGCAGTCTGGAGGCTAACAGGTTGTCTTTCTAGTTTTGTAACTCAGCAGTTAGAAGAGTGGTCTAATGCATTAATTTTACTTTTTAATTCCCTATTTTAAGCTTATTTGTGGCCACTGTGAAGGGAAGGAGTATGTCCATCCTTTTCCATATCCATTGGGATTCCTAGCCTCACCCCCTTCCTTCTGTTGGCTATCACGAGTATCTTTGCCGCTACATCATAAAGTAGACTAAAAGAAATGGTTGAGGAACCAGGCTTAGAGGCTTTTTTTCACCCTGTGCTTCAACATATCTATTGTGCAATAGAAAAAATGGTCCTTACATATTTTTTTTTTAATTGCTTTGCTATCTTTTCGTGGAATAAGGATTAGGTTAGAAATATTGCTTTTCCTTGCAGAAGATGCAACAGTTAATGACTCAAAGACAGCAACATTCAAAGGAAAGGTACTGTAATGTTATGATCAAGGAGGACAAGTATTTATAAGAGACAGAGCAGGTGGGTGGCTTTTGTTTTTGCTAATGGAAAGTCTGCAATTGCAACTTAACTTCTGATCTCACTAATACCGCTACAGAAACTGAACTCGTTTGCCTTTAACCTCCCTCCTCACCATGGACTAGTTGCAGGGACCAGATATGCATACCAGATCACTGAGCCAGATTTTCCTTTTTATTTACACACCATGACTTTTTAGCTCTTACTCTGCTGCTATGTACATTGCTTTGGTTATCTTTATAGTCTTATCTAGCTGCCTTTTCTTGAAGGGAATCAGTGAATCACTGGAAAGAAAACCTGCCAAGAGCCATTTCATGTGGCAAGATTTTTATGTAGAAATGATTTTCCCCTCACTTTGAAGGAAAATGAAAGTGTAGAAAAGATGTTTGAAAAACATTGCACATTTGGCATTTTTTGGTTATGAGAAAGAACAAAAGGAGTTAGCAAGAGAATTTATTAAATACAGAAGTGCTGCTTTGTAAGATATCTCTGTATAGAATAACAGAAAATAAAGCAATTCAAAAGATCATTTAATCCATCTTTCTGGCACAGGATTAAGTACATCTAAAGCATTCTTAGCAGAAGTTCACAGAATCTCCACCATCATTGGGGTTTTCTAGCCTTCTGAAACAAAGGTGGGCACAAAATTACTAAATGAAACATATTAGCTTTTAGAATCAGTTTTAAGTAATGCTAAGTGTGATGGCTTTGTAACAGTAGCAATGGAAAATTACTGAGGTGCATG
>WYDI02016338.1:0-21733 GCA_009867235.2 Psittacus erithacus
CTGTTTCCAGGCCAAAAGTCAAAAACACAGCACTGCACCAGCTACTAAGAAGGAGAAAAAATGACTGCTACTGCTGAGCCCAGGTCAAAAGCTTGACTTATTTATTAAAATCTGTCATCCATGACTAAATTTGATTTTTGTATTCCTCTCCTAACCTGTCATGTTTTTTTAATCTCTTTAGAACAATAGAAAAGTCATTAAAGCGTTTTAGATATAAGTCAAACATGAAGTGGCTACCAAGGTCTTAATTACCCTTATTAAACGTCAGACACATACACTACATCAAAGAAAATAATGGTTTGAACATCACCCCATAGTTGCACAATGCAGTTTGTAATGGATGGGAACCTAGCTGGGAGTTGATTCCCTCTCATGACTGAGAACCTTAACGAAGGGTGGTGTTTGCCACAGTGTACCTGGCAGAGTACCTTCTGAGTATACTGTTTGCGTTCATTGTGACTGCTGGAAAGAGGCAGGAAAACATAGGTGTGCAACTGTTCTATGACCTTCATACTTGGCCGCTTTGGAGCTCCTGGCCAATGCTCTCCGAGTGGACAAGAGTGAGATCATGAGAAACTGCGCAGTCTCGCAAGTAACTGATAAGAGATCTTGCATAAAATCAGTTGTTTTGATAAGTGCATAAAAGCGTGACTCTCTTGTGGCCATGGGAGAAGCCTCATCTATGGGTCAATGCACCGCACAGGAATTTTTGCAGCTATCTGAGACTTCTGGCATTGGCTGCAACAGGGCTTCCCAGCTGAAAGTGTGGGCCTGGGTTATGATTCAGTGGTAACTGGTGTTGCATTTCTTCTTAATCTCTGTTCTCTCTATATGTAATGTTCTAAGGCATTGCTAACTTTCTTTGGTACTTATATACCTGTATCTCTGATTTGCCTTATTGTACTTATTCACTATATATAGAGAGAGATATTTACCTATTTCACATTAGGGTGTTTGCTTTTAGTGCTCTTATTGGCTTTAGTGTGCTTGTTTAATAAACTCTGCATATCATACAGCTAGTTTGTGGTCACTTTGTGGCATACCCTAAACAAGTTGAATTCCTTTTTACAGATCCTCTGCTTATCTATAACAGTTTCTGTTGCCACCACCATCATATTCACAGTCTCTGACTTAATGTTTAAAGGCTTAGTTGTATTTTAAGAGATAAAGTAATTAACATTTTTGCCACTGTAGAGGATAAAACACACTGTTCTCATAACCTATTCTGAAATAAGAATGAACAATTCCTAAAGACTATTTGTTTATCATGAATTGACAGATATATGTCGTACAGATTGCTGTTTTGTCTGTTTTGTCCGCCTCTTTCTACAAAGGCAAAAACTTTTCACAAATCCAACCAACTTCTCAGAACACCGTCTCATGAACACAGAAATCTTATTATTGCTTCTACACTTTAAACCTGAACTTTGCTGTTAAGGCTGTGTATTGTTTTTTCATTCTTTTTCATTTTATTATGCCGTTTGTCAATTTATAGAAAAGGGCTTCTACAGGTATGTCAAACAGAAAAGACTGTGTGCCTCCCGGATGAGCAAGACTGGTGAACTGGTAACAATGGACAGGGAGAAGTCTGAGGTACTCAACAAATTTTTTGCCTCAATCTTCACTGACAGGCTCTCTTCTCATACCTCTTGAGTGAAAGAAATGCAAGGTGGGAACTGTGGGAGCAAAGCTCTTCTCACTTGTAAGAGAAGACCAGGTTTGTGACCATCTGGGACACCTGAACATACAAAAGTCTGTAGGACCTGATGAGATCCTTCTCAGAGTCCTGAGGTAGCAGGCTGGTGTAGTTGCTAAGCCAGAACTACAGATTTGTCAGCCTCATCTCTGTGCCTGGGAACATCATGAAACAGATCCTTCTAGGAGCCATACTGAGGCACATGGGTGATAGGGAGGTGATTTGAGATAGCCAGCATGGCTTCACCCAGAACAAGTTCTGCCTGACCAATCTAATGGCCTTCTGTGATGGAATTACTGCATTAGTAGACAAGAAAAAGGTAAGGCTACAGATGTTTTCTATCTGGACATCTGTAATGCCTTTGACACAGTCCCCCACATTATCCTTCTCTCTAAACTGGAGAGATATAGGTTTTATGGGGGAAGTGTTCAGTGGATGAGGAATTGGCTGGATGACCCCATCCAGAAGGTAGTGTCTGAATGGACACCGGTGACAAGTGGTGCCCCTCAGGGATCCATACTGGGACCAGTATTTTTTAATATCTTTATCAATGACTCAATGGGACTGAGTTCACCATCAGCAAATTTGCAGATGACATGAAGCTGAGTGGTGAAGTTGACATGCTAAAGGGATAGGAAGCTATCCAGGAGGACTTGGATAGGCTTGAGGGGTGGGTCAATTCAAATCTCATGAGGTTCAATGAGGCCAAGTGCAGGGTCAAGGCAATGCCCAGTATCAATAGAAGCTGGGGGATGAAGGGATTGAAAGTACCCCTGAGAAGGAGAACTTGGGGGTACTGAGGGATGAAAGATCGGATATAAGCTGTCAACATGTGCTTGCAGCCCAGAAGGCCAATCATATCTTGAGCTTTATCTAAAGGAGTGTGGTCAGCAGGTCGAGGGAGATGATTCTGCCTTTCTGCACTGCTCTGGTGAAACCTCACCTGTGGTATTGCGTTCAGCTCTGGAGTCCTCAGTATATGAAAGATGTGGACCTGCTGGAAAGGGTCCAGAAGAGGGCCACAAAAAATATGAGAAGAACGGAACACTTCTTCTATGAAGAAAAGTTGAGAGGCTGGGCTTGTTCAGCCTGGAGAAGGCTCCAGGGAGACCTTACTGCAGTTTTTCAGTTCTTAAAAGGGGACAATAAGAAAGATGGTGAGGGGGAGACTTTTTAGCAAGGCTTGTTGTGATAGGATGAGGGTTAATGGTTTTAAACTAAAAGAGGGGAGACTCAGGCTGGAGAAAAAATTCTTTAGAATGAGGGTGGTAAAATACTGGAACATGTTGTCCAGAGAGGTGGTGGATGCGCCATCCCTGGAGACATTCAAGGCCAGGCTGGATGTGGTTCTGGGCAACCTGGTCAAGCTGAAGATGTCCTTGCTTCTTGCAGGGGTGTTGGACTAAATGACCTTTGAAGATCCTTTGCAAACCCAAACTATTTTACAGTTCTATTGCAGGACAATTTTTGCTTTTGTGCAGCCTAGGCTTATAACAACATAGTGCAAGTTACATTAGATGGGCTTTCTGAAGATTTACACCTCAGTGCAGAAATTAACTGCAGAATTATGACCATTTCTTTTTTTGCATAGTAACATTTTCTTGTAAGCTTAGGTAGACTATATAGATCTTCTGTCCTGTTTACCTTATTTGTTAGATGCTGTCACACTACACAGAATACATGTCATCTAAAAAGGAGACTATTTCTCCTAGTTATTAACCACCAAAGACCTCATGTATTGGACATTATCTGAAGTTGCGAAGTTGCAAATTTGCAGCATTTTAAAAAGTCCACATACTCAAATTCCTGGTATACCTGTCTGAGGGAATTCAAGTTTATGGTGATTTTCTTCTTTTAGCATGCATATTTTTCATTCAGCATTTCAATACTTTAGAAACACAACATTTTTATTTAAATGAAAAGCTATTGTCATTGTGGCACTTAAGATTTGTCTAAATATTTAATCGGTTTACAGAAATATTAGATGTGTGTAATTTCTCTGAAAACAAGAAAACTGCTGTAAGAGACATAGGTATGAATGATGCAACTCATTAGAAAACCAGGATTTCATTTAAAGAGATGCGGACTAAATTCGAAGTGAGGCAGTATTATTATTATTAAAAAGAACAAAAAAGAAAGAAGAAACTGCCTCTGCTCCTTTGATTTTTGTACTATAACTGTCTGAAGTGCTATTTCCACAGAGCTTCGACCAGTGCTTGCAGAAATATTTATAGAAAGCAATTAACTATATAACTGTACTTTAGCAGGTTTGAGGGTAGGACTGTTAGAGAGACAATGCAAGTCATTAGAAATTGGACTATTATTCTTCAGCGAACACTGGTGCTGGATTCTCTTAGGTGTTTTTGACAGCCACTCATTCATTTACAACTGTGCACTGATTATTTGCTCTGTTGCGTTTCTCATGAAAAGGATTTTTATCCTTTGTCTTGCCTCTTATCTCTGTTTCTATAATATTTTCATCAGCGGTTATTATCACTCCCTGTAACTGACATGGTATTATTTTCATTCTCTAACAGGATAACTGATGCCATGCAGGAAAGGAAGAGGATGTGATGAAGCAATATAAAGATGGACAAGTTATGTGAAATACATGTTGCCTACAGCACAGATACTCTTTCTTCTTGAAATATATAAATAAATAAATGGATAAATAGATGAACCATAAAAATTCTGGACAAAATGAGTCAATTTTAGCTACATTTTACTGCTACAATAACCATTACTATTAGAATATTGCAGTTTACCTTCACAATTTAATTACATTTCTTTGATCTTCCAAATTACCTGCATTTGGTGCATAATAATCTCTATGCTATAATGAATAACAAAAAAAAAAAAAAGTTAAACTGGTGAGGATAAATGAACACATAGGACCATGAACTGTCTTCTAAAACTTTCTTGTCAAAGATGCTGAGTAAGATTTCTTTAAGATGAATCAGCTCATAAAAAGGATCAATTAAACTGTCATATCTAAAATTCCAATTCCCTCCATTACAGTATAAAAACATATTTATAATAATTCAAATTTAGTAAAGATGTAGTAAATATATATCATACCACCAGCACTAAATAATAGCTTTTGCATTGGCATGGGGTTTTCGGCTCTTCACTGGGCCAATGCTCATGAAAACTGAGTTTATGAATGCAGAAATGGCAAAAAATAATGATTGGATTCAGACACAGTTTTCTGGTTTTTTGTATACACGTACTCAAAAAAGATTCACCTACTTCCACCAGCTGAGGTAGGTAGTGCTGGGAGTCTCCCAGGATCCTTGGATACATAAGAGTGTATTGGGCATGGCAGGACTAGGAGAAGCATTTTTCCAGTTGTAGGATTTCAGAGCATCTTTTTGGTGACTACTCCTGGTGGTGAGTTGTGCTTCACTAGACATCATGAAGACATAACTGTAGAAAGAATAGAATTCAGGACATACATTGTTCTTTCATTCGTGTTTACTTTGTCTTTCAGTAAGTCTAAATCACATTATTTTACTGAAAAAACCCAACAACTTAAAACATTAATGGATGCTGGAGCAATAAAATACAATCCAGGAAGCTCTTCAGCTTTTAAAACCAGATTGAGCACACAGACATTTCTGTGAGGCCTGCCATAAAGAAAGCATTTTTCTTTGAAAACAGTGCTGCATTACCTGCATTATAAGAAGAAAAAACTGAATAAAAAACTCATGAGACAGACCAAGTCTGACTTCTCAGATAGGGATATTAGAAAGTGAAAATCATTATAGAATGATTTAGGTTGGAAAAGACCTTTAAGATCAAGTCCAACCATTAACCTAACACTGCCAAATCTACTATTAAATCATACACATAAGCACCACATGTACACATCTTTTTAATACCTCCAGGGAAGATGACTCAACCACTTCCCTGGGCAGCCATTGCAATGTTTGACAATCTTTTTGGTGAAGTCATTTTTCTCAATGTCTAATCTAAACCTCTAATGAAGGTTGTTTCCCCCATCTTAGACACTTCACCAGCTTTGTTGTCATTCACTGTACATGTTCCAGCCCCTCAATGTCTTCCTTGTAGTGAGGGGCCCAAAACTGAACACAGTATTCAATGTGTGGTCTCACCAATGACAAGTACAGGGGGACAACCTCTTCCCAAGCCCTGCAGTTCTCACTCTTTCTGATACAAGTCAGGATGCTGTTGGCCTTCTTGGCCACCTGGGCACATTATCAGCTCATATGTGTCTGGTTGTTGATCAATACCTTCAAGCCCTTTTCCACCAGGCAGCTTCCACAAGCCACTCTTCCCCAAGACTGTAGTGTTGCATGTGGTTGTTGTGATCCAAGGACAGGACCAGCACTTAGCCTTGTTGAACTTCATACAATTGTCCTTAGCACATTGTCCTGGGTTCAGCAGTAGCGGTCATTTTTCTCCTTCTTAGTGCCTGGTGCAGCGCTGTGATTTTGACTTTCCATCTGGGAACAACGCTGATAACACCGATGGTTTTAGTTGCTGCTCAGTAATGTTTAGTCTGACCAAAGACTTTCTAAGTCTCATGCTCTGCCAGGGAGGAGGGGAAGCTGGGAGGAAGCAGAGACAGGACACTTGACCCAAACTCACCAACGAGGCATTCCATACCACAGCATGTCACGCCCAGTATATAAAATGGGGGCAGTTACCCAGAAGGAGCTAGATCACTGCTTGGGTTTGGCTGGATATTGGTCAGCAGGTGGTGAGTGGTTGTATTCTCTTCCCTTGTTATTACTCTTATCATTATCATTATTGGTGGTAGCGTAGTGATTTGTGTTATACCTTAGTTACTGGACTGTTCTTAACCAATGGGAGTTACATTCTTTCGATTCTTCTCCCCATTCCTCCAGCAGAGGGGGGCAGGAAGTGGAGGGGAGTGAGTGAGTGGCTGCGTGGTTCTGGGTTGCCTGCTGGGCTTAAACCACGACATCCATCCAACTAGCTTGTTCGTATACCTTTGTAGAGCCTTCCTATTCTCAAGCAGATCGACACTCTTACTCATGCTAAAGTACGTAATTGAAGAATGCAGCAACTGGTGTGAAAATGAAGCAAGCATGTAGGTCTGCTGCATAGCAGTGATTGCATAAGCTGTGAGATTTTGGGGCTGTAAAGAATTCACAGAAAGAAAAACAAAAACCAAAAAACCTTCTCAAAAAACTATAGTCCATGGAAGAAATACTGGGGGTTTTACATCACCATTAACTTGCTTGCTTTTCCACTTTGTGTTTTAAAATATTATCTCAATCATTATCCACAAAGAAAATTAAGTATCTTTTTTACAGTATTTTCTGTCTTTTCTTCTTTATTTGGAACGGCTGACTTTGAAACACCTTTAAAATGAGGACATATTAAACTTTCTGGTTTTTTCCTCTGTAATTCAGATGAACATCTATTCCTTTGAAGTCAATTCCTAAATTATAACTTCAAGACAACTGCTAGATCTCTTACGTACATACATTTACACATTAAAGCAGCCCAAATAGAGTTTAATTTCTTTTCAAAGGATTATAACACATTACAAAGCAATCTGGCACATAAATTGCTAAGGTTGATAACACTAGAGCTACTGAAGAAGGGATTTCAGAATCATCTTGCCAGTAACAGGCTTGTGTAAATAGGCATTGCATTTCTGGTCATGCCATGAACACGATTACCATTCTGGCTCTCTTGGCTGGATCAGTTGATCAAGGAAACCCGTCTGAGTTTCTTATGCATATTGATTTACTGACTTTACAGTAAAATCATGCAATGCTATGCAGCTGTTTCACGTAATTTGTGAAGATCACTGATGAATTTAAGCCATTTAGTTACTGACTTAATCATCACATCTGTGATGGATTTCTGCGTTATGATAAAGTTGTGATCACAGTAATCTCTATGATCCTACATGTGAATGTACGTAAGCTACTGGAAACTGAACTCAGGATCATGGTGGAAATATCAACTCTGTATTGCAACAACCATAAGGAAAGCAACCCCAATATTTAGCTACACAAATAGAAACAATTTCACAGTCCGCTAAATCCTAAAGAATTAAAAAAAAAAAAAAAAGAAAAAGAAAAGAGAGAGAGAAATTGCTATGTTGGTTTTTTTTCTTTTCATCTATAATCCTGTTAAATTATGTAGAGGTATTACAAAATGTGTAGGTCAAAAAACGGAAAGAAATGGGCTTACCAGTAAAAAAGGCAAAGACACATCCTTTTCTTTTCTGAAATGACTTAAAGGAATACCTAAGGAGTTTATTTCAAGCCTGGCTATATTATTTGTCAATAATGGCATGATGTGCCACATGCTGTGGATATGAAAGATCCCTACTTTTGTTCCAGATGAGTTATAACATCCATAGGACAACATCCACCACCAAACAGCAGAGACCACAAAACCCAGAGACTTTTGCATTAGCAAACACTTGACCAACAATGAATTCATATCTGCTTGAGTTTTTTGAAACATAGATTAATTCAAAAAGCAAAATGAAATTCCTAACAGTTCAGGCATTCAAGAGCTTTGCTGAAACAAATTTGTAGGATTAATTTAATTAATGTGCACCGTACTTCTTTTTGTGCTATTCAGCCAGAGCAGATAATGAAAGACATGACATGAACTTTGTATTTTGCAAAAGCAAATGTGCAGGATGACTCTTATTTTTAAGAACAAATAAAAATTCACTTGCATCAGTCTTATACCTGAACAAATGTGAGCGGAGAATTAAAGAACAAAGAGCACAGTGAGGATTACTGTCACAAAAATCTCCCCACATGATAAAGTAGGTGAATTTTCATTAAAAACAGAATGATTAAATATAAGAAAATAACAATTAACTCATTCTTTCTAGGCTAGTATGAGCATCATACTGATTATTTTACTCATTAACATAATTACATTTCATAAAAAAATCTAGCATTCTTGAAACATATTCTGTAATCAGATTTGAATATACATTGAAATAATTATATGCTTGATATACCATAAATAATTATGAATCCTGACCTTAACAATGTTACAAATTAAGGATTCTGTTTGATGTTGCTATTAGCAACCATTTTAATGCATATATGCCACAACAAATTAATATTTGTTGCATGCTGGGTCCTTGTTTAGGTATAGTTTCACTTAGTATAACTAACCACTTAGTATAACTAACTGTTCTACTAAGATACGGATAGAGTGTTCTACATTGTATGGATAATTAAGACATTCATTAGAGTGAGAATGAAATCTTCAACACCCAGATATTAGGTGATGTCTGCTAGTCCCCAAGACAGTGCCTATTTTTGCTCTTTGATCCAACGAATAAGCAGTCATCTTTATGTCTGAAGACAAATAGATTTAGAAATTTGCCCTCAAACACACTGTAATCTTGTTATTTTTTTATATTGTCTAAGTGAGATATATTGGATGGAGGAACTTAAATATAGGATTCCCATATCTAAGGTAAGTTTTCTGCTGTTACAAGAATATGCTCAGAAATATTTCACATTTTCCTGTATGTCAAGGAGAATTCCATTACAATACCAGGAAACTTTTGCTGATGAATGCTATGTCAAAATTATCAGAAGCAGACGGGTGAACCCTATTCTTGACACATATGGATTTCTCAGGAAGTTTTTTTTCTCTGCTATTTCATTTACTGCTGAAAACTGAAAAAGTTAAAGAATACAACTGAAAAGGTCCAAAAGGACACAATTCTCATAGAAAGAATATGAGAGAATCATCCTCATTTGTGAAAACATATTTCTCCATTAGTATCAGAAATTGAGATTCAATCAGTCTGGAAACAAAAAAATCAAAGAGTGAACGGTTCTTGGTACCTTGGGAGCAGCTACTGCTTATAAGGTATGTCAACACAAAAAAAATAAAAAAAAAAGTCACCTTAGAAATCTGATCCCAACCCGCATAAATTCATATTAAATAAAGTAGGCCATGTTTCAGATCACTGATTTAAGCTAATAGCAAAAATAAGGGCACATTACAGAAGTAAATGTTTGCAGACTAAAGCTCTATAATATCTGCATCACTGCAACCTAATTGTTAACATCCGAAAAACTCCAGAGCCTTACTTCAGACCTTGAATTTCTGCTAGCTAATGTAGACTTTTTGTGCCTCAGATGCTGGAATTATAAGTTTTTAAGCAAAAGATATATCCTCCTTAAATCACTGTGCAATCACTAATGAATAATATGTGCAAAATATGATAAACACTGTATGACTATGATTTTAAAAGGGTTCTTTTGGGAAGAAGAGCAGTTTGGTGAAGACACTGACTATATACTTGTTAAAAGCACACAGAAGGAAATGTAAGGACGTTTGTGGAAGACAAGACAGGATCTCTGACTAAACAAAGACCACAAAGACCTCAGTTTGGCAACAGATTGTTGCTATTTATTACTTGCTATATAGCATCTAGAAAGCCACGCAGACATGTTGTGTATTTTTTGTTTCATATGACACTCATTTGTTCAGAACAATTATTTCTGTATATTCTAAACAGTAGATACTAACAGAGCAAGACATCTAATTAATTTTTTAAGACAAAAAACTGTTTATGTACTTATAAAGGACTCAGGAGTTCTAAATTGCATCCTTTATGAATACTAAGTCACTATAAAAAGCAAAAAAAAAGAAAGAAAACCTCTCAGTTAAGCAGTGTTTTGCTTCCAAATTTCTACTGAAAATTTCAGTTATATTTTATTGTCTAAATGTCTGAAATGCCCTGCCTTTCAAAGGAGATAGATAAAACCATTCAGACATCATAACTTGGGTGTTTAGTGGCATTTGAAGACTGAAGGACCAAACTGAAGAAGAGCTGCCTATTTACTTCCAGATAGATTCCCCTAAAAATACATTTCCTAAAGAAAACATTTTGAACACCTGGAATTTCACAAATGACATAGATTTTGAACAGCTAGCTTCTTTCTAGACAGTAGGACACATCTGAGTTACCTTGATACTAAGAGGATCAATGCTCAAGTGAAATAAATATGTTTTCTCAACTGTTAACTCACTGCCACTGCTATCCGTAGTTTAACAGTTAAAACTCAAGTTATCTAAAATCGTTAGTGAGTTGAGGAAATGCAAGTGTGTACAATATTCAGTGGATAACCTTCATTTCTGACAGCTTCAATTGGAAAAAAGGACAGCAGTATAAGCACAACTCTGACCGTATCTAGGTGAAGGCTAATACTCAGTAAATAAATAAAAAACCTGTTTGATGCTATTTTGGAGGGTTTGCACATGTTTTGTTTCTTTACCTTGTATTTAAAGCACTGAGGTTCTTAAGGGAGACAATTTCTCATATTTTCCCTTTCAGGAGTTTTAAGAACATCTCAGAACAGGGATGTTCACTTTTGTTGTTGCAGTTACATGTAGGCAACCAACATGAAAGTATTTGGGGTTTGTTTTGCTTTTTTGGGATTTTTTTTTTTCATTTTTTTCTTTAAGCAATTGACATTAGTATCCTTTTTCTCATTGCTTGGAGACTCCTAAGGACAAAAATACTATAAAATGTTCTCATAAATCAAATTTAAATGCACTATGGATGTAAGAGTGATAGCAGAAATGTCATGCTTTGGCAGTGGGTTAGTGGAGAATGACCCATTTTCATATTAAAGTGATATATGTATGATAAAACACATAAAAATTGTAACATTTTTACTGCTGAGGATGCAGGGAGATTTAGATCAAGCTCGTATCACCAATTCATTCTGAATAATCTGAAAAGCACTCTATTAAAAAAAAATGGTTAAGAAAAAAATGTGTTTACTTCTTTTCCTTTGAGACCTGGATACTAAATTCAATTGAGATGGAAAGAGTTCGGATATGATTAAAATAATGGGTTATAGAAAAAAGAGATTTGTCTTTTCCTTTTTTTTTTTTTCCTGTCTTGTTTTTTTCAGTGAAAAGTACACAGAATAAAAGATGATAATTCAAAACAAGTAGTCTTAAAAGCTTACCAATAGTTAAGCCTACCAATAATGGTCAGACACTCTCAACTTTAGTAGTGGGCATTTCCCAGTTAAATTAGATGGTACACTTAAAATTTTAAGCTATCATGACAGAAGGGAGTGAAAATAAAGCCACGACTTTATAACAATCTCAAAGATTAACTTCTTTATAATGCTCTGCAGTATTCATCACCATCCAATTTGGCTACCAAAATGACAGCAGCTACACTGTTGATCCCATGAGGATGTGCAAAGTAGCAATCCTCTTGAGAGGAGATAATTGCAGTGCACACTTATGTTCATTTTTCAAACCCATATTAAATTACAATATGCACAGACAAAGACAAGAAGAAATGTCTCAAATAGCTATCAGACATCTTATTGGTTACAAATGGTGGCTTATAACTAATAGAGTGAAAACTATAAGTAAAAGAATGAAAGTACACAATTGCACTGTATCAGTGGTCAGAATTTTTTCTCTAATAGCTCTCTTCACAGATACTCATTACATGATGAAACCTCCATTGTTTTCAAATGAACATTTTTATGACAGTTTCTGAGATAAACAGCTGGAGCATCATTCATTTCAACCCATATCTATCTATATAAATCAAAGATTACGCCTAATTCATGCATCTTCCAAATCAGTTTTGAATAATCAGTAAGTTTTTTACTTGCAAAAGCATGAAATAAATAGTATAAAACATTAAAAGTGTATATATGTGATACAGATCTACACTTTAGTGTATGTGGATATGAATGCACATATATTTACAAACTGCATTCTACCTGTACTCCTGTATAAACAAAACTGTAGAGATGTTCATATTCTAAAATTTTGCTGCTAGAGTGTTCACTTGAGACTTCTAGATGGAAACTAATTGATAAATATATAAACATGTCTAAAAGAGGTATTGTGCAGTACTGCTTCTTTACAGAACTGAGCACATAGCACTACTGTTATGGACACAAGCTAGACAGTGTCAGCTTTTAAAACCATTTCAAAGAAAAATAATAAGATAGGAGGATTTTCTTCCTTATAAGCAACCTGCAGGTGACTGATGAAAATTTAGACTTAAAAAAGCAAAAAAAAGAGGTTTTGCCTTTTCTGCTTTACCTACAACACTGTCTGGTTCTGCTCTCCAGAGGTTTCACACTTCTTACAAGGTAAATATGCATAACATTTTTTTACTGGGTCTTCATAATGTCCTTTATAACATAGAAACAAAGCTCAACAAACAATATTCATTCTGGGTTTTTTCTTTTTTTTTTTTTTATTAATAAGAAACTTTAAAGTTGCTGGGAGGAAATTGCATCACGAAAGAAAAAAACAACATATGAACTTAGATTCTGTTAATATTGAACGAGTTTAAGCTGTCCATTTTTATTTCCATCCATCAAAAGCAGTATCAAGATAAGCCAGACATCAAGTAGACTATGTCACAAACAAACCAAGAGCTATGTTTTTATACTGTGGCTTTGATCAAAGCTTTTTCTCCTGTTGTTAATAGTAAACATTCTTTCTCTCATTTCTCAAAAGCAAGAGCCTCTGCAGTTTATTGCGGAGCTGAACCTGTTTCAACTATTTGCTGTTAAGGTGTCAAAGGAATGTATGCATCAAAATATGGCTGAAAACATGATGACCTCGATTCCAAGCAACCTACTGGCTTGAGATATCTTGGTTGTACCAACCAACAGGCTGGACTTTAATTTTCAGAATAGCACAAAGAAAGTTTATGATGAAATTAGAATAATTTTATATTTCTGGAGTGTAAACAATAAACCTTTAAGACGATCAGCACAGAAATAAATGTCTATTCACTTTGGAGAGATGTGAGTAAGGTAGGAAATCGTTGTCAGATTGCACAGTGGAGTGCTTCACTGCCACTATAAAATTCTTCTTTTATGGTGCAGCATACAGGAGCACTAGATTTATTTACCCCACATTTCTCAGCTATGGCACTGAACATGTTTTTTTCAAGGCTTCATAAAGACATTTTTTCCAGAATTATCTATGATGCTGGTGAAATGTTCAAAGTGCACTTATGACTAATAGGTGAATATGTGTATTAAAATGCATCGAGAAAATTTAAATAAGCATTATTTGGATTATTTATCTCATAGTCATAAACATACATGGGTTTATTAATTAAAATTATGTATTTGTTAAAAGAAGACTGTATCCGTAATTTCTATCATTTGATGGTAACAGATGAGCTCTCTTAATAAGGGTGGTACTTTCTGGTTTGTAGAAAAAACAAATTGGTATAGATAAAGGTAAATACTTTCAGCCTAAATGGCCTAATCTCAGAGAGAGCCAATGCCAGCCAGGTCAAACAGACCTGCAGATGGCCAAAGCCAAGCACATCAGTCATGGTGGTAGCACCTGTGTTATAACATAGTTAAGAAAGTTAAAAAAAAACCCCACAGAATGGCTACTCCAGAGAAAGGAGAGGGAATCTGTGAGAGCAACAGCCCTGCAGACAAAACATTCAGTGCAGAAGGAGGGGAGGAGGTGCTCCAGTCACCAGAGTAGAGATTCCCCTGCAGCCTGTGGTGCAGACCATGGTGAGGCAGCTGTGCCCCTGCAGTCCATGTTGATCCATGGTGGAGCAGATTCCCCTGCAGACCATGGAGGAGGACACGACGCCAGAGCAGGGGAATGCCCAAAGAAGGCTGTAACCCTGGGGAAAGCCTGCACTAGAATAGACTCCTGGCAGGGGCTGTGGCCCCATGGAAGGAGGAGCCCACGCTGGATTAAGTTTGCTGCAGGACTTATGATCCTGAGTCACAAGTGCTGCAGTCTGCTCCTGAAGGATGCACCCTGTGGAAGGGACCCACGCTGGAGCATTTCATAAAGGACTCACATTGGAGAAGTTCATGGTGAGCTGTTTCCTATGGGAGGGACCCCAGGCTGGAGCAAAGGAGGAGTGTGAGGAGTCTTCCCCTGAGAAGGAAAGCGTGGCAGAGACAACTGACCACAACCTCCTTTCCCTGTCCCACCTTGTGCCACTGTGGCAGAGGAGGTAGAGAAAATCAGGAGTAAAGATGAGCCCAGTAAGAAGGGAGGGATGGGAGGAAAGTATTTTTAAGGTTAGGTTTTGGATTATTACTTGTTATTCTATTCTGACTTGACTGGTAATGAATTAAACTCATTTCCCCAAGTCAAGACTGTCTTGCTGTTGGTAGTAATTGATGAGTAATCTCTCCCTGTATTTGTCTCTACCCATGAGCCTTTTATTAGATATTTTCTCCCCTGTTCAGCTGAGGAGCAGAGTGATAGAACAGCTTTGGTGGGCACCTGGGGTTCAGCCAGGGTCAACCCATCACAATGGGGTTAAACCCTGGTAAGATGGTAAAATAATACAGGGAAGCTGCATGACCAAAGTAAAGCTAAAGCATTTCAAGGGTAAAGCTAAGAAGCATTAAAGGATTTAGTAGCAATTTTATCAATATTTCTTTGATATTTTCATCCACTGTTCCTGTGTTTCGTTTTCTAAATCTGAAGATACTCTATTAAATGCAACTCTGACAAGCAAACAGCTTTTATATCTGTACTGTTGAGACTGCCAGTCTCTCTGTCCCCTGCTTGCTTTGGATCTAACATACTCTGAGGTATCAGAGTTGGGTTTTTCCCATGCCATCCTCCCCCATTATCTTCATTAAAGCCTAGGAGAAAATACAAAAAGGTCCTGATTCCAAATAAAGGGGGGATGATTTCATTAAGAAATGAAAAACAGAAGTCCCAGATCTCAAAAGGAAATTCTCTGTAGTTTTTTTCCCTATGAAAAAGGTTGACTAACTACTGTTACAATGTCATCTAATTGAGATGATAAGTGGATTTTCAGGTTTTTTTAAAGATGGAATATCTTCTTTCGGATTTTCATGCACAAAGCATCAGGTTTACTAGTGTTGTCTGGCTGTGCTAATGAAAGGTCATCAGTTAGAGAAGCACTAAACCAAAAATATCCATTTCTTTACTACCAAAGTTAAATTATATTGCAAGAAATCTGTGCATTGCTATGCATAAAGTAGTATTCTCTACAATCATTGGTCTTAAAATGCTAGTGTAGCTCTTTGTATTAAAAGCACAAGAAATTAAAATTCATTAGCCTGATTTCGGTTTTGTCGTTAATCTGAATAGGGTTGAGAGTGGGCCTTTAGAATTAAAACACACACTTACTGTGGTAGTCTTTGAAGACTCAATGTAAATTCTACCTGGTCTTTATCTTATTTTCTAGAACAGCACTTTTCCTTTGCATTTGCTCTTCTCATCACTTATTACAAAACCTAGAGGAAGTTGCACATCACACAAAAGAAATCTAATTTCTTGATGAATGAAAACATTAATTGCCAGAAATCCATTAGATCCATATAGCTTCTCCATAAATTTTGCATTTAAAACCAGTAATGTTGATATTGTTTTGCGATCCTTGCCAGCCATACCTACAAAACAGTCTGAGTGCATCATGGAAAGCACATAGTAGCTCAGTGTGGAGATGTGATAAGTCTGTATTTAGAATGTAAAGGTAAGTTTCTCCTTCACTACATGAAAACTTCATAATTCCAGAAAGCTTTACAATATTACTTCTTTTTCCACAGTCTTTACAAGAATATACCAGCCTAATGCATGCTTCATAGAGTGGGAAGATAGACAAGAAAACGCATTATGTTGTAACATAAAATCAACATTTGAGCAAGGACAACCAAAAAGTAAAAGACTAGTGAAACCACTGCCGTATTCTACAAGACAATATTAACAGAAGAAATATTCTTGCCCAAAATTTTTGAGAGAGGAGAGAGAAATATTCTAATCTGTAACACAATCAGGAAGCAAGATGATGAACACTTTTGAGACCCATATATTTATACATTCACAAAATTCCCAGAAGAGCATGCTGGATTTATTTTCAAGATGTTAGCTTCTAGCCAAAGCAATCACTTTTTTTTTGCCATTAACTCCTTGATCCACTATTTAAAATATGATAAATTTAAAGGGTGGGGGTTTTTCTCAACCAGAAATGCTGCCTGATAAAATTGCACTTTTCACAGCGAAGAGAAATCTTTCCTACAATAATATGGCTTCCACCAACTGCAAAGATCCGTATTGATTTGGATTTAGATGAATTTTGCTGAAGCACTGAAATGGGCTGCCCAAGAAAGCTGTGAACGCTCCATCCCTGGCGGTGTTCAAGCACAGGTTGGACAGAGCCTTGGGTAACATGGTTTAGTGTAAAGTGTCCCTGCCCATGGCAGGGAGGTTGGAGCTAGATGATCTTAAGGTCCTTCCCAACCCTAACTATTCTATGATTCTATGAATTTGAATTAATTTGCAGTAAATATATCACAGCTTAGCATCTGCTCCCAGTAATGTTCTGACACTAATTAAAAAGGCATTGAAAAGTCACATTTTGTTTTGTCTCATAAAATGTGGCATGCTCTAAGATATCTCTTCATCAGGTTCCTCTCAACCTGAAGCTCTGGAGCTGTGACCCAAGGCAGGACAAGATGCCAGAAGAGTTACCACTGTTCTCATGTGTGTCTTTCTCTCTTCATCAGTTCGAGCTATATTTGTCCATTGATCCACACAGAGATTTTCTGCCCTACGAGGCTGTAACTTGTAACCAGCTGCCAAAGTCTAGCATGAAAGTGGCAAAAATCACAACTGCATATGTCAAATACAAGAAGCATTTGGGTTTAGTCTGAGAACAGTGCTGATAACACACCAGTGTTTTTAGTTGTTGCTAGTAATGTTTACTCTGACAAAGGACTTTCTCAGTCTTAGGCTTTGCCAATGAGGAGCAGCAAGGAAAGCTGGGAGGAAGCAGAGACAGGACATCTGACTGAAATTAGCCAAAGGATTATTCCATACCACAGCATGTCATGCTCAGTATGTAAACTGGAGGCAGTTACCCAGAAGGCCTAGACTGGTGTTTGAGTCAGGCTGGGTATTGGTTGGTGGGTGGTGAGCAGTTGTATTCTCCTCCTTTGTTATTCACCATATCATTATTATTGGTGTTAGCAGTAGTGGTTTTGTGTTATACCTTAGTTATTGGACTGTTCTTATCCCATGGGATTTACATTCGTTTGATTCTCCTCCACATCACTCTGGGAGCAGAGGGGGAAGAAGGAGGGGATTGAGCGAGAGGCTGCATGGTGCTGAGTTACTGGCTGGGCTTAAACCACAACACCCTTCTTCATTAGGCCAAGAATGTAAAAAAAAAAACTAAAGAAAACCTAAACCTGGATTGTATGAGAACACACATGGATACTTCAGTAAACAGAAATGATGTGGGAAGACTGAAAAAAATCAAAAGTATTTCACAGAGACTACTATCTCCAATAGAAGAGATGAACACTGTTGCGGGTCTCTAAAAGGGCCATCAGTGTTCCTGCAGCCACCAATAGTTTTACCTTATCCATTCATTGCTAAAGAAATTTTGCAGAAGTCAATGGAGTCCTTAAAGTGTGCAGTCACTGAAAGGGGCAGTGAGGGAAAACAATGCCTGAAATTCTGAAAGAAATTCTATACTTCCAGATTTCGATATGGTGCTACACATGCTGAAACATAAAGTACATACATAATGGCTTAGGAACAATATTGAGCAGAGTAGTAAAAGGGCTTACAGTAAACAACATTGGATACATTCAAGATTCCAGCTGTGCTCTGCAACCAGAATGTGATAACAAATTTAGGTGTTTTGTAAGTGAAAAACCAGAGTAAGTACCACTATATCATATTGTACACTTAATGAAAAGAGATGATCAAAATATAAAACAAACTGTAAGTATGGACATATACCCTTGCAATATCTAAAAACTTCTTTTAGGACATTTTCCTTTGCTTTTATTTTTAGATAATTCCTGAAGTCTTGCTTATACCTGATGGTGCAGCATTAGTGCAGATGACTTTTTACAGAACTTTTTAAGTAAAGCAGAAGATTATTTGGTTTTGATCACTTTTCATCTTCCTAGTACATTTTTTTTTTTCAGTGGAGATATTTACTCTTTTTTCAAGAAATGAAGAATTTTCAAGTCCTATTCAGTAAAGTATGTGAATTCCAATGTTTGCTGCAAACCAGGTACACTGATTTCTCATAAGAAATCAACTTGTCTGCCCCAAATTGCCTATGGAAAATGAACATATATCTATTCACTCATATCAAAAGTCCCCAAATCATAAATTTTCATGTTTTAAAAAATGTTGTGTTAAATGGCATTAGACTGGGTTTTGTGAAGTTATGTTATCTTTGTAATTTGATTTCGGTGAAAGAAAATAAAAAAATAAATCAAAACCAAACCTTCTTCTACAGTCTGAGAAAAGAAAAATTAAAATCAGATTACAATTTTATAATCAACAAATCCCCATCCCTAGCAGCATTTCAAGTCCAGATTGGATGCTACTTTGAGCAACCTGGTCTAGTGGAAGGTGTCCCTGCCCATGGCAGGGGTTGGAGCTAGGTAATGTTCAAGGTCCCTTTCAACCCAAACCATTCTATGATTTTATGAAACCATTTAAGTGTATAAAATGTAATGGCTTCCATAGTCAAGCATCCTATAATAAAGTCTCTGACATAATATTCTATACTACCAAAATTAGTGAATATTTTTCTTCTAAAAAACCCCAAACAAATAAAAACTAGAGATATGGAGAAAAAATAAAACTACTTATGAGTAAAATGAAAGAATTTCACATTCTTTTGATTGTAGGTCTTAATGTCATCTTAACTATGCTATTTATGTAGATGTTTTTTTAAAATATAACAATATTTTTTACAAAGCAGAACTACATAAAAAAGATACGACTCCAATCCTTATTAATCCTCACCTTTATGCATTTGCTCTATTTTGTATATATTTAATAGCAGCTGAACAGTTAGTTGTACAGTGTAAAGCAAATGTTTGAAGTTTCTTATTGTTTTGTCAAATCTTCCTTTTGAGTTAGCCTTCCTTTTTATTTCTTTGCTATTTAAGAAATTACTCAGGAGGATAACTATTCCTTTCCTTGCCTAATATTTACATGCATCAGCTGCATATATACTTTATTATTTTTTAATCTTCTTGCCATGGTACGAAGCTTGAAATCCTGGCTCTTTCCAGACCCCCTGCCCTATCTGTGTTCCTCTTCTCCTAAGTGCCTTCAGCCAATAGTTTTCTGACAATAAGGAACCCAGAAATAAGCTGTAAATCCACAAATGAAGTAATAAGATATTTCACTTTGTTCCAGATTTGTATTATGCTTTTTGCATAGTGTGCAGCCAACATTTGTATATTTGGGGAAGCTTCACCTTACTGAAAACTAATGACTCAGCGGCTATTCACCTTCATTTTGTATCACTCAACAATGTTTAATTTCTTTTGCAATTAGATAATAATAATCAGATTATTTAAAATAATCAGATTATTTTCACTAAATTCTTTCTTTGTCTTGAGATATATTAAGAAATGTCTTCTCCAAAATAATCCCATTTTTCCACCCATTATTTCTGTTCTAACAAAAGAACTCAGGCTAAGTCTAAGGAGTTTAGAAGTGCTTGTTTTAACACTAATCTACCTTTCCATGTGTTACTTCTCTTTTCCTTTGATGTTTTACTATTGAAAGGAGTTGAGAATGTTCCCCACTAGAACTGAATATTGCAATATTAAAGTTATATGGGTTTCGCAAGATAGGGAACTATGGGGAAAAAAAGTCTGGAGGATTCAAAGACTTCTGCAACTAGAGGGTAGATGTAAGCCGCGGGCCATTTCTAGGCTTCATTCTCTTTTATCTCCACAGTTTCCTAAAATTAACTCCTCTGAGAGATACAAACTGAAGAAATACCACAATCTCACTATCTTTCTGAGTTAGTGCTTTTTTGGTTTTTTTCCTTTTCACATAATGCTATGCACCTTAATAAAATAATTTTTATCAATTTTATTGCCACGAGAAATGTCTTATGCACAATTAAAAGAAGAAGGATGTGACATTGATAAATTTGTAAAACTTTGTCTCTTCTGGAAGCAACTTAGCAGGACAAAGACAATACATTCTTGCCAGAAAAAAAATGTTCATTTTTCAAGAGATATGATGCAACTTTTCCCCAATACTCTTCCCATTTAAATGTCTTCTGCAAGAAGCCTTCTTTTTTCAGATGTTCCATACTGTCACTTTTCTCAGTCAATAAATAGGAAGATATAGACCTACTGTAGATCTGATGCCAGCAGATGATGTTAGTCATTTCTTGGAAGAATGTTTCCACACAGAGTATTATGGCCTTTCAGTACTTAAAAGTTGCCTATAAGACAGATGGGGTGAGACTTTTAGCAGGGCCTGTTGTGATAGGAGGAGGAGTAATGGTTTTAAAATAGAAGAGGCAAGATTCAGGCTATATGTAGTAAAATACTGGAACAGGTTGCCCAGAGAGGTGGTGGATACCCCTTCACTGGAGACATTCAAGGCCAGGCTGGTTGCGGCTCTGGGCAACCTGATCTAGTTGAAGATGAACCTGCTCATTGAGGAGTGTTGGACTTTGAAGGTCCCTTCTGACACAAACTATTCTATGATTCTATGATTCTATGACTGCACACAGATGATTATGCATACTTCAAGCATGTCATATAAAGAAAATAAACTACATATACACAAAATCATAATCAGGAACTACCCTCTATATAAGAACTACAGTTACTCTGAATTGTTTTGCATGCTTGAACATCATAGGTAAGACAAAAGGAATTTGGGTATGTCAAGCTGTTTTCTTTCCTGTGACATGTTACAGTCTAACAGTTCTTTGGAATTATTTTGAATTTTAAGTGATAATGCTGTCAAAAGAGCTTTTTGTTCTCAGGGGAGAAGACAAGCTGTTTTGAAGCTTGGAGGAAGGAACTGAGGTGATAAAACTCAAAAAGTCAGACAACTTGTGGTGTTGAGGGTATTTCTGTGTGTGTTTGAGTTGATGTCACTGATGAGTTTATATCTAAAATCCTTGCATGTGGTCCCTACAGAAAGATGCTACAGAATTGAAGAATTCATGTGATTTACAAAATATAAGCAATTTACACTGTATAGCAACTGACATTATCAAAATATTAT
>WYDI02016338.1:21833-46115 GCA_009867235.2 Psittacus erithacus
AGAATTGAAGAATTCATGTGATTTACAAAATATAAGCAATTTACACTGTATAGCAACTGACATTATCAAAATATTATGTTCTTAGAGTTCATGAATTCTGAGTAACATAAATTGAGTTGAGACATTTAGCCAGTAGCCAAACAAAGTGTAGGAACTATAGAGGTTAAGGATGGAGTTTCAGAACTGGCACAATGTGATTCAAGGCTAGATCTGTGCATTTATTCATCCTGTTTTGAACAATACCTAATGACCAAGAAAATACCACTCATTCATACTACTACAGAAATTTCAGGGGAGCTCCTCCTAATCTGTTTTAAGAAAACAGAAAAACTGTGGGTAACATAGAAAGGAGAAGACTTGCCGCAAATTCTAAAATTCTAGCATTCTAGCCATAAATTTAGATGTGTCTTGGGAATCCTAGGGAAAGGAGTGCAAACCATGAGAAGAAGATAGGCTGCTGATAATTTCAATTTAGAGATCACATTTTGAAATTACTTGTAAACTTTTTGTTGCAATCTACCTCTAAATGCTTGACCAAGCTGCTTTGCTTTACTGTTAAGCTTCTGTAATGTTAGGAGCAAAGTAAATCTGGGTAACACTGAAGAGTTTAGGACCATCTGTCTTCATAAAGACATCAAATTTTAATAAATATGCAGAAGATCCTGTAGAGAATCTGACTCAGATAAGTTTGAACCACTCAGGCTGAACTCTATTATTCACAAAGCTACAGGAAGCTAGTCATGGGTTTGGTTTTGCAAAATGTTAGTTTATGGGGAGAAAGTCCCTTTGGCAGAGACAGGTCAGTGTTTTTCCAGCAAATGACAGATTCTCAAAATGCGCCTAATTTCCCTTCCTACCTGACTGAGCAAACTTCACAGTTTCCACACGAGCATACTTAAATAAGACTACTGCTGAGTTAAGGTCCATCTACTTAGACTACTATCATAATTAATTTTACTATGCTTTTAAATACCATCTGTGTATATATATATATATGTTTATGTATATACACAAAACTTTTCAGTGACTTAAGCATCACATTTGTGCCTGAACCCTCGCTTTAACATTAACATTACATTAATAGTTCTGGAGTAGAATGCAGTATAATATAAAAGTATTTGCCCATTGCAGGTTGCAAGGTATGAGTCTGTACTAAGTGTCTGCAGAGCAGAACAAATGACAAATGTAAAATATTAGCTATAATGGATATCTAAATAATTAAATATTTTATTAGTCATTTCAGAATTCCTTTGTTTCTTTATTCAGAAGATGATGACTGTTGAGCTCTTGAGAAAACAAAATATAAAGCAGTTATCAGTGTTGCTTCATCAACAAAATTCTTAGTCAGAAGCATATTATTAAAATGTTATGTCCATGAAGATGCACATTTCAGTTCTTCACTGCTTTATTGTCAATACGTTTGGTGAAATTTCATGAAAGAAGACTTTGATCCCTGGCATTTTTCTGTTTCTTGACAAACATACCTCTATCCTACAGCTCCATTATTGAAATCAGGTTTTTTGAAATAAATACAGATGTTTTCTATATAGCATGAGCTGACATTTGGATGTAGAAACACAAAAAGGAAAAGAGCAGGCAGAGTGATTTCATTCTTTAAGCAGAAATAGTAAATGTGCTAGAGGAAAAAAAATATTGATTTTTTTCAAAGTAGAAGAATAACTTCCATATCATATTCATCCCATTTAAAAAGCTAAAAGTGTAAAGAGCTTTAGCTTTCACTTGAATAATCTCATCAAAAGTTCTTGCAGTTAACAAGTAGTTTCAGGATAATTTCAAACTGGTTTGTATAGAGTTTTCCACAAGTTTTAACAGGCTGCTTAGGTTTACCGTGAGTACAAAATGCAGATACAGATACAGATACAGGCTAGACACAGCTTAGGCAGAGCTAGAATGTTTTCTGGGAGGTGTTTTGCATCTTCCCTATAAAACAAATCACATCAATTGAAGGTACTCCTCAGAAATGCATCTGAATTCCCACATAATTTAGGAAAAAAAATCTTGTATTTCTTTCCTGCATTTATGTGCATCTCTAATTTCTTTTTAGGTGAGTTACACATCTTCAACTTTGGTCTTTCACAATGCTGTATGATACTGTGATGCATCTGGTTTACTGTTAAATAGACCTTCAACATCCTTTTTTATCCAAATTTTTCCAAAATTCAATCAACTCTGCACTTAGTTAACACCTGGATCAATTGACCACATCCACTATTACAGCTTTACTATATTGTTAAGAAAACACAGGTATTTTAAAATCAGTATGAGTGAAATTTTAATACAAGTTGAAAGAGCAATTTAAATTTACCCAGTTATTATATTTTATGCCAGCAAGACAAGAAAGGAAAGTAATTAACAGCAAATTTTGAAAACAAATTATTTATTAAAAAAAGAAAAAGCAATAAAACTAAATCATTAACCAGAGGAACCAGATCTAATATATATGAAATCTCTCTAGAAACATATACTGATGAAAAATTACGAATCTTCTACTATGTTAGGTCAGTGATACCTGTAATGCAGCATTAGGCTCTCAGAAATGGGAGATGTTGTCAAGGGAGAGCAAAATTATGCGGGTCAGTTCCACTCAAATTCACAAGAACAGGAAAAGTAAAAGAGCATGCCCCCTGCCTGCCACCTGTGTGGGAATTCACAGGGCAAAAAGTTGTGAATGTGCTGATGCTTTCTGTTTCAACAGTGTCTTTGACAACAGTTTCAAGATCTTTTCCGTTGCATAAAAAAGCATTTCCTTTTGTCTGTTTTGAGCAGCTATCAGTACAACTTCCCCCTACTTCTAGTACTGTGAGGTTTGGTGAATAAAAGGTCTGTGTTCATCTTAATCTTCATGATCCTGTAAATTTTGATCAAATCTCAGTGCTGCTGACCTTCTGCTCTCCAAACTGAAGAGTATCAGACATTTCAGTTGTTCCTTTTAGTCAACAACTATTCCATACTAGCTATTTTGAGATTCGCGATATAGCACTTCATCTGAATCTGCTTCTGTGTTTTAACTGGTTCTCCTTTCTAAAAATAGGACGTCATCCAGCACAAAATTCAAAACTTTGTAAAAAAGACAGATATGTTACATATATCCAGTTATAAGTTGCATTTGTATTTACATATGCAATTACAGGAAATTTTAATGGAATTAATCTTCCTTGACAAGAACTGACTTCCAGCAAATACTGGTTGGCAATATTTCTCTTTCCTGTAATTCTCCACTGATCTAATTCCCTCTCCATTTCTCCATTTTCCAGGATCCCAAGATCTGTAAAACCTGGGAGTAGTTCCTGGATGCATAACCTGCCCTTCTCTCTCTGGGTTTGTTTGGTTTTTTTTTTAATATATGTAATTTCAAATTCTGTGGATTTTTTTTCTAGCTCATATTCTTGCCTTTAAATCAATGCAAAATCAGTACTCCTGCACTTATCTGTGAACCTATCTGTGAGCTCTGGATTGTGCTGTCACTCCAACAAAATATAAAATCTGAGTGTTCATATTGTAGTGAAACCCTTTTACATTCTTTGCAAAGACCTTAGACTCATAATTCTAGGCAAATTCCACTTTTTTCCTTGCCCGGATTTTATTTCACTGGCTTTCTCTGGGTAGTAATTCTGATTACATGTATTAGCTCAGTGCACAGTTGAGTGATGGCTGTTTTTCTTATATCTGGTATGGTAGGTGGGTTCTACTTCAATAAATAAATAGTGTAGAAAAAAATGTAGCAATGCTAAGTAATTTAAATTTTATTTAACAAAGTAAATTTCTGTTAGCTCAGAAAAGCTGACAGAAATTAACTAGAAGGCCCTAATTTTTTCAAGAGTCATTACTGAAGATCATGACGGGATTCTGCTAGAATGTTACCAATACAGTAAATATAGCTGCGCAAATGTCACAGCTTTTAAACATGTTTAAAATTATGAAAAATTCCTGAGTCAGACAGAATTGAAAAAAGAATCTTCTATTCTTATTTTGCAGTGTTCTTAGAACAGATAAGCCTTTTAATAATTTATTGTGGTGACTAGTTTGGAAGGGAATACAAAGACATCTGCTGCCAATGTTGTCACACTCCCTGTGTTCAGATCTGCTTGCTGAGATAGGATACATGCTTTCCCTCTTCAGAGATGTTGAAATAGAACATATTCTTTCTCTAAACTGTCACAGCTAAATAGTCATGTGTGATTTCATTTAAAGTGGTGACTTCTTAATTAATTGTTCTGTACATAGTAGATTAAATTCTCCTCTTTTTCAGTGTCAATGGGAATTTCATACATGCGCCGGGGGAAAAATATCTAGAGCTATATTTTCTATCTGTGCACACCTGTTTCCCAGTCATCTATGTTAAAAATGTAATACTGAACACTGAATTACACTCTCTTCTCCTTTCATGGGTTTCATTTCCTCCCCAGTAAGAAGTATTGGACACTGAGGTCTAAGTTAATGAATATTTGCCACTATATCTATAGTTTTAAATAATATAAATAAGAATTGAAATTCTATTAAAATCACAAAATGTGTTTCGGTAAGTTGGTATTCAAGCACATAGTATAAATACATACATATATATATATACACAAGTAGATTCATATATGTGATACTTAGATAAAGACATTGCATAACCTTTTTCAAGAATATATATTCACTAGTTGTGCACAAACTTTGTAAGCATTAGGCAATCCTTAGTGTATCATTCAGGGTAAGTCAGAACAGATTAAATGGCAAAGATAAGTAGTGAAACATATGTTTTTTTCCCCAAGCCAGTTACGCTTCAACTGTATGTCCACATGGGTATTTTTGTGGAATTCAATCAGATTAAACAGATTAAACCTCTCTACCCAATGGAGAAAGCACAATCCAGAGCTCACAGATAAGTTCATAGATAAGTGCAGGAGTACTGATTTTGCATTGATTTTAAGGTAAGAATATAAGCTAGAAAAAAAAACCCAACACTATTTTTCAATGGTAATCTCTGTTTTGGAACAGCGACTGCAAAAGAATAGAAGAGGAAGAACATTATTACACACTCTAATCTCCCTATTCTCAATTAGATGATGTTTGGAAAGAAAGTACTTAATAATCTACCAAGATTAATTTGAAAAATTGCAGAAGATTCTGTCAGCATAAGTTCAAAAGAACGATTCATAAAAAAGCAGAGTAAAGCTAGTTATGGGCAAATAACCTAAAAAAATGAGGAAGGAGGAGGAAAAATATTATGTAATTTTGCTATGGAACCACATATGACTGGACAAGAGTATGACTCTCCGGTTAGCTCAAATCTGTAAAAACCAAATATAAATGAATCATCAATTTGACTGCTAGGCAAGAAGGCCTGTCTCCCTTCAGTTAATCTCACTGTGTGCCTCTCTTATTGAATTATGAAATCATAATTCTCTGGAAAGCCTCTCTGAAATATTCACAGCGTATCTACTCATTCCCATGACTTCCTACGACAGTTGCCTCCTCTGTTTTAAAGGTATGATGGTGAAACAGCTCGCTGTTTGGGAAGAAAATGATTTTGAACACAATCCTTCCTGCTTTTCAGAATGAAATGATTTTGGCTTTCATCAAAGCTTGATGGAAAGACAGACAGTAAAGACAGTAAAGGTGTTCTTAAGCCCAAATAAACATCTATAGCATTCCTCCTTTTAGCTGAGATTTCTTATTTTAGGTGTTTGGATAAAATCAAAAAATCTGGCCAGACATATACAATAACAGGAGAGCAAGAATAGCTATAGAAATCTGTTCTCTTTCAAAATGTTTGAGAAATGTTCAGCCTGGAGAAGAGTAGGCTTTGTGGAGAACCCAAGCAGCCTTCCAGTGTCTGAAAGGAGCCTATAAGGATGCTGGGAAGGAACTTCATTAAGGACTGTAGTGATGGGACAAGGGGCAACAGGTTCAAACTTAAACAGGGGAAGTTTAGATTGGATATAAGGAGGAAGTTCTTTATTGTGAGGGTGGAGAAGCACAGGAATGGGCTGCCCAAGAAAGTTGTGAATGCTCATTCCCTGGCGGTGTTCAAGGCCAAGTTAGACAGAGCCTTGAGTGACATGGTTTAGTGTGAGGTGTCCGTGCTCATGGCAGGGAGGTTGGAACTAGATGATCTTAAGGTCCTTTCCAAACCTAACTATTCTATGATTCTATGATTCAGTGTTTATTTGCATGTTTTATTATGGCCCTCTTTAAAAATCAGAACTTAAAAATCTATCACAGTAGAAAAATACTTCAATAAAGAAAAAACTTTAATCTAGAAGGTTTTATTAGTAATTATTAATTTAATGGATTAATAATATCTGTTGGATTATGTGATAAAGGCTTATCTCGACATCCACAGAGGAGTTCAGAGGTATCACAGCAGGTGAGGGTACCTCAGTCAAGAGAACACCTCGTGCCCCAGCCCTCCCAGGTTAGGAGATGCATTGCGAGTTGTGCTGTGTATATGTTTATTTGTGTATATATGTATATGTATACGTACATATGTGTATTGTGCAGATGTGCTTACTAGGAACACATCTCAGGCTCATTGCTGACTGGACCTGGAGGATGGAGCTGTGACAGCCTCATTTCTTTTAGGACACAGGATTCAGCATCTTCCTAACTGTATCACTGTGTGGTTTTGCCTAAGCTACTTAATGAATTACTTACATGTTATATAGCTCTAAATCAAAAACTTTAAAGAATTTGGCAGTGTTGGCTATTAACCCATGCAAAACTCCAGTGCAAGTATGCTTGAATTTAGCAATTATAATCATATATGCAAATGGAGCAATGACACATGGTAAAGTACCTACAGTGCATATATAGTTCCTTTCAGTAGTTTTTTTAGCAAAAGTTGTAAAATCATATAAAACATTTGCGGGTAAAAAATAAAATGCCTGCCATTTTGAATGTTAGGCTTTCATCTTGTCAAAAATTTCACCTTATGGTGTTCTTTGTTTAGATAAGGAGAAGAAGTGGAAGAAAATACTAATGCCGCTGAAGCTTGATAAAATATTTATAGTGCTGAACAAGTGCTAAACATCATAATGTAAAAAAACCCAAACGTTTTCAATGTGAAGCTGAGACACGACTTACAAACACATTGTACATTAAAGAAATCCCTTTGAAAGAAGTGGTCAATGCTCAGGAGCATAGAAGTTTGAATTAACACAGTTTAGAGCATACAGTGCTTGGAACATCCAGGGCCTCTGCCTAGGCATTCATAATATTGAGTGAAATATTGATACCTATATAGATAGTAAGGATGCCGTAAAACACTTCTATTCCTGAAAAAAAGAAGAAGGGGCACACAGAACAGGCTTTCACCTGTACTGTGGAGCTCTTTCACCTTTCTCTTCATCTCAAGAAGGGAAGCTGCAGTGGATGAAATGCTAACCTAATCCACCATGAAAATTTTTATCTTCCCAACCGTTTACAAAGATACTAGGCTGCACATGACATGCATCCAAAATTCTGATGTAATTTTATTATGCAACTACTATATCTTCTTATTAGAAAATCAGGAAGTCTTTGTAAGGAAAAATGGTAGCTGGCACTGTGATTTTAGAGGATACAGAAAATGAAATTCTACCTACACTTGTCTGGAAGCAAACCAGTCTGCTTCACTGTTATATTTGTCTAGTTTCTCTTTATGAAAGATAGTGCAAAGAGTTTTGTGCAATGATATTTTAATGACAGCTGATGCTGTTCAGTTTGGTACAGAATAAAATATGTTTTAGTTTCTCTGAAGCAAATCCTAGATGTGGCAATAGAGGGTCTTTGACAGCATAAGCTGTTAGGCAAGGTCATTTAAGTTGGAAAAAACTGTCACTTCACAGAAACAGCAATTAATACACAGTGGAAAATATCTGTCATTACTGGAGTTCTGTCTTCATGCTTCACTTTGTCTAGGTAGACCATAAAAGTATATAATCTACAGAAGGATGGAAAAACTAAAGAAATTTGAAAACAGATCAATCACACCTTTTGATATTCATTTTTTAAATTCTATTTGAAGTGGATGGCTGAAGTCAGTTTTTTTTTTAATGAAAGTCTTACCTAGCCAATAAGAAAATTAAAAATCTGCACAAGAAAAAAAAACCAATAAGAAACTAAGCAGAACAATTTAGGATCTTTTTTCTTTGAGTAAACATCAAATTATCATTGAATATAAATTACAGAATATGAAAATCAACTCCAATTGAGGATTTTAAGTAGTTTAAAAAGTGGTTTATTCACTAAACTGGGATAAAATTCTAACCTGGGTTACTTATGCAGCGCATTCTTTCAACACTCACAAGCAAGGTAGTAAGGTAAGGTATACTAATTTACAAAACTAGACATGATTTTGAAACATGGCAAAATTTAACAAAACTTCAATTTTTTGGACTACTTGAAATTATAGTTATTTTTACTTTGTCAAAGTAATTGATACTTTGCTGGTAGATGTAAGGATTCTGTTGCTCATGGTAAGTCAGTAACTATCCCAATAATGCTGTTCTATGCTGGTAATTCCAGGACACAGCTAAAAAAAAAAAAAATTTTAAAAAAAAAATAAAAAAATGTGTATCCCTAGCTACTTCATCAGAAAGGTCTGAAGCCTTTGGGTGTTCCCATCATTAATGGGATTATTGAAAAAAATGACTGAAAAATCGCTACACCCTACCTTTTGTTCTAGTCTCAGATGTTTATCCTATTGCATTACCATCAGATGAATATTAACTTCTGATTTTGCGAGCATTTGGGTTACGGGGAATAGATGCTGCAAAACATTAGAAATCATAATGCCTAATAATGAAGAAGACCCATTTTTAGCATAACTATGAACTCTGTTTAGTTTTTTTAATTTCCCTTGAAGTTCTCAGTCATTTTCATGCATTCTGAATCAGATCACAATTGCTTCTTGTTGTACTCAACTCTTTGTCTGAATGTAACTACTATGACATCAGAGGCCTTGAAACCCAGAAGAAGTTTCAGTTCTGTACATCTATTTGGTATAGCCCTAACTTAAGTTTGCTTAAAGTTTTAGTTTTTTTTTAATTTTGCAAGACTTGTGTGAGGAAGAAATTTCTTTTCCCAAGGTTCTTAGTTCATTTTTATCATTAGAACAAGAGCTAGAATTTGATTAATATAAAACAGTGATTCAGAAATTTAAAGAACAATTTTAATAACAATAGATTTTTAAAGGCTCAATAAAGCTTTATAGCATGGAAATGAAGAGGAAGATTTCAACTGCAAATTCCTTAAAATCGCAAGAACCACTGAGGTTTTATTTAAATGAGATCACTCCTACTTCTCTTTCCTACATAGCGAGAAATTCAACAACTGCTATCAGAGATATTTCTGAAATTTTTCTTAATAATAGCAGAGAAAGACTTCTGGGGTTCAATAGCAAAATAGCACTTAGAGGTTCATTTAGTAAATGAAGACTTCGAACTCTTTTGAGGTGTTTCAGTCAGCCACGAAAAACCCCTTTTTTTTTTTTTTTTTTTTTTTTGTTTTTATATTTTTATTAGTCATCTGAAGAATAATTTTGGAAAAAATCATGCCAAAACATCAAAATATGTTGTATTTCACATAAAAGGAGAAATAAACTAAAAAAACCCAACAACAAAACACAAACCAAAAAACCTATAACAACAAAAAAACTCTATCAAAAACTCAATCAAAAAATACATATCTTCAGCCTACCTTAAACTGCACTTAACCTGTTAATGAAGATATATTCCTTTACAAAAGTAAGAGTATTTGTTAAAAAAGTTTAGGAGTAACTCGTAAATGGGTAACTCAGTTCCTGACGCCCCAATATATGTTCATTTTTCATGTAATAAGAAAAAAGATTATCAGAAAGATGGAACTGTTTCTGTATGAAAAAATTGGGAATTCTTCAGCTTAGAAAATCAGTTAAGAGACAAAAACAAAGCCTGACAAATATCAGAACTGTGTGGAAAGGAAAAGGGAGGTAGTTTTATTCACTATTTCTCACAGTGAAAGAAAGAACAATCACAAATACTCACAAGACAGCAAACATAGACCAAACCTACAGAAATTTTTCTCTGCTTCCAAACCCAACATCTACAGAAGCAATTGAAGACTTTGCTGCAGGTGCTGTGAGGCCAAGAAATGTAAACAAATCCAGAAAGTAAGTTGACAAATTCTTGGAGATCTGGTGAATGCTATTGCAGATAACAGTCCAGATAAAGCCTCTGGATCAGAAAGTATCAAAACTTGTCTCTGGGAAAAGTATGATATTCTTCCCTCCTCATTCGCTAACTCCTGTCAGCAGGAAAATGACACAGATTAATTTCTATTTTCTTTGATCCAGTATTTTAATATTTATGCACTTTTCAGAGATACTAACCACCTCTTGGCTTCGCTAGTTTCTATGGGAGAGGAAAAAAAAAACAGACAAAGTGTCCTGCATTTTGGAAAAAGAACATTTCCAAAACCATATAAATTCTCAGGTTTTGTTTGTTTCACTTAGAAACTGAGGTAGAATTATTTATAAAATCAGTACTGACAGAATGAAAGCAATCACCACATGTTTTTCTGTTTGCTTTCTTGGTGGTTCTTTTTTAATTATTAATAGTTTCCTGCAAGTATACTTGAGAATGGGTATCTATAGACATGTAGTCAAAATAATCAGGCATGCTGAGAATTTGATAACTTGAGGGAGGACGCTTAAAAACAAACAAACACTATTTCAGAAAATAGTTAATTAGTGAATTAATTAGTGAAATCACAGCTTGATGAACCAGAAAACTGTATTCACCACAACATTAATGAAGAAGAAATAGTCATTCTTGGCTGATAGTGCAATTTTAAAATTGCACAAATCTGAAGTAAGCCTAGGTCACTGAAATTTACCAGTACCCCTGGTTATCACACATTTTAATCTTTCTTTGTTATATTCACAAGGGAAAGGGAAACCACTCGTGTGCAGTAACAGCAGAACAGGTTTACCAGAAATAAAACAAAACAAACCTTTCCCTTTCTCCTCAGGAAATGTTCTTACTTTAAGCTACCTACAGCCGTACTGTAGTGTGTTCACATTGTCTGGATGTCAGGTGCTTGCCAAAACACTATCTCACTCCCCCTCCTCAGCAAGACAAGGGAAGAAAATAGGACGAACATTCTTGTAGGCTGAGACAAGGACAGAGAGCGATCACTCACAAATTACTGTCATGGGCAAAACAGATTCAGCTTGGAATCTACGCTCTGGCCCATAGACCACCCCCTTTCCTCCTTTCTCTGAGCTTGGTGTCCAAAGGGCTCACTCTCACATTGTACTCGTTCCTCCCTCTTACAGCTGCTGTGCAGCAATTTTTATACTTTCTTAAACATGTTTTTTGCAGAAGTACCATCAACATATGTGGCTGATGGGCTCAGCTTTGGTTAATCAGTGGGTCTGGTTTGGAGCTGACTGAAATAATCTTGAACTGTCTGTGTCTGGCATGGACAGTCTTTGCCCTCTCCTCACAGAGGCCACCCATGCATACCTCTACTGCCAGCATCTGGACACCTGGACCCAATACACAAACTGAGTTAGATGCTGTGTTTTCTTTTACATTCTTGAATAAGGCAATGTAGCTCTATTATAAATACACATCATAGCCATTGCTTGAGTAACAACATATTTACATAACTGTGTTTCCTTGACACAAACACTACATTATAGCATCTTTTTATCCTGAAGGACAACCACAATAAAATATTTCAGTGTCATATGCATTATTGATCAGAGACATGGTTTGACAAATACAGCTGCATTCTGAAAGAGCAATTTATTCAAATACCGGACAAGCTGTTCTATCCAATTTTTTATCCAGGATTAGTGAAATATTTGGAGGGTTTGTTGTGAGATGTTGCCAAAGATCAGGAAGAGACTACCCCAGTATTGATTCAGGAGGGCTGCTGCAGGAAACAGGACAAGCCAGGAGCTGTGGGGGTCCATAGCACAGGCAGGTGTGCAGCCCCACAGACCCCTGGCATGAGGATGGTGACAGGTTCTGTCAACAGCCCTAGGGTTAGACAATGCAAAGTAACGAATCAGGCCAGAGACCATCCAGGGGCCACCATTAAGGGACAGGGCTAAGGGGTCATTGTACACAAGCAGAGAGCATGTGGGCCCATGTGACTGCTCAGGCTACATGAGGCTGTCGGTGAATGCAGGACCCAAATAGATGAAACAATGAATTATATGGCTTTGTTTTTTGGTTAAGTATGTGGTATTATCTTCTCAGCTTTGGTCTAGTGAAAATATACCTTAGATGGAATTTGAAGAGGTAAAGAGATGTAGTGCAGGTAAGGTTCATCTTTCTTTTTTTTTTTTTTTTTTTTTTTTTCCCCTGCTTCATTAGTACTCAGTTTTTGCAGTTTGGCTGAATTGAATAAAAATCTATGGCTGTAGCAAGTCGCACTGGACACTCCAGGGACACTGCTATCTCATCCGGGCACCTGAAGGATGAAAATGGAGGAGTTATGAGAAGCAGGGAGCCACATACTGGGTGTATCAGACCCTGGATTTCAGTATTAATTAAGTTACTGGTCTTTTCATCATACTTGCCAAGATGTTATTCTGGTATGATTTATGCTAGTTCTAAGTGCTGACTCTTTAAATGATAAAGTTTTGGGCATATTCTACACATAAATCCACGAACTGGTACTCCACTCCGTATTTTAAAGATAAAACCAGCAATGCACCCTTATTAGACACACTTTTCAGTATCTGTAATTTTGGCTAATTTTTATGAAGGAAAAGAAGAAAATACATGCATATAGATAGTTACCTCTCTTTTAATATGTTAAGAATAAAAAGGGTTGTAATAAAAACGTTATATAATTAGCCTCCTAATTTCAAGTTTTCTTGAGATGTGAAAGGTTAAGGAATTCAAGAACTTCAATTTTGAGGTGCATGCAATGATCTCTGTGTGTATGATTGTGTGTGCTTCTATGTGTACACGTGTGAATAGAGCAAGATGATTTTTTTCCTATTGTTTGCTGCGCATTTTGCTTCTGAAAACAGAGGATCTCTTATTTCTGGAGAAAAAACAGTGGGGGTCTGCACTTTTGGTAAATAAGTACTTCGTGTTTCCAGGCACTGATCTTTAACTGAAGTGATTTGTGGTATGGTAAATCAGTTTTGGATGTCTGTTTGAAGACGTTGCATGATTAGGACATGTCTTTCTTTTCAGACTTGAAGGCTATCCTCAATTCTGCCACAGTGTGACTGGGGATTACAGTTTAAAGATTACAATTTAAAGGTTAAGCATTGATAACAGTCTCTCTGTTTTCCCAATTTGTATACTGAAGCAGTTGACTTTGGTTTTTCAGTCATGACTTTGACTTTTTGGTCAAACAACTAAAGCATTTAAGTAACACAAAACCCATCATGCCAATATCACATCAGAAAAGTTACAAAATTAATTTCCCATTGTTCACCTCAGGTAAAGCTTACTCTTTACCTAGTTTTTTTGATCAAAACAATAGTACAACAAAGAACGCTTTCACTTATAACAAAATGTTTTACATATATACACATAGAATCATAGAAAAGAATCGCAGAACGGTTTGGGTTGAAAGAAACCTTCAAGATCATCTACTTCACCCCCATACTACAGGCAGGGACATTTTCCACTAGACCAGGTTGCTTAAAGCTCCATCCAGCCTGGCCCTGAACACTTCCAGGAAGCTGGCAGCTGCTAATTCTTTAGGCAGCCTGTGCTGGTGTCTCACTACTCATAGTAAAAAAAATTCCTTATGTCCAATCTAAATATATCGTCTTTCAGTTTAAAAGTGTTACCCTTTGCCCTGTCACTACAGGCCTTGGTAAATAATTCTTTCTTCATCTTTCTTATAAGACCTGTTTATATACTGAGAGACCTGTTTATATACTGAGAGACCTGTTTATAGGCAACAATAAAGGGAACTACAAAAGATACAGAAGAATACTAACTCCTCCATTTTTAGGTTAAATTGACTAACATGGGTGTACATGCCATTGACTCCCATAAGTAGGGTTTTTTTCATAAAGGTTAACAGAACATACAATCACACGGCAGGCAAAAGAAAAATACAAAGTTCCATGTGTTCATCTGTAAAGTTTCTCCACTAATACGCATACGCAATAATATGTTCATGTTATGTTCAACTGATTCAACAAACTCATGATACAATCGGTGTTGAGCCATAATCTGAATTTCATAAGAAAAGAACCCCAACATTTTCTTCTTGAGAAAAAATTTATGTAGAAGGTACTATCAAGAAAAGAATGGGAAAGAGCAAATAATTCCAATTTTTGTTTTGTTTTGGTTTTTTTTGCTTTTTGTTTTTAAAATTCTAGCTCAGCTTTGGGGTAAGTTTTCTCTTTTTCAAGTCCATTTTCAGAATATCTCAATTCTATTAGATGTCCCACAAATTAAACTTGTTTAGAATGGCCTTTGGATGTCAGTTGATATTTTCACATCACATATAAAGAGGTTTAATTCATGGTTATTTTTTGCTTAAGGAGATTAAAAGAGAACTGACAGTAGAAATTTAATTCCTCCTCAACACCATTCACAGATAACATTCAGTCTAAGACCTGTACAATAAACCCTGTCATAGTGACCACAAGGACATCTTGACAGAGGTGAGGTGACTCATTTGCATTCCAGTCTCAGTTCTGAGGAAAGAGAGCGTAAATCCAGCCTCACTATACAAAACTATGTCATGTTATGCAGCATTTATGCTTCACACCAGGCGATGCTGGAGACCTGCAAATCAACAGTTTTGGAGTTTAGAACAAAGGTTTAACCTGCAAAACACTGAAAGTGGTGAAAAGTGTTTCAATTTTTTTCAAATTACTGAAAGCTGTCCTGGAGGCAGATGAACAAATATGAACATGATCCCAGCAGTTTCACATCTATCTAGGAGGTTTTTTCGATCCAGTAGTCCAGGGCAAAAATCCCTGCAGGTGCACGTTCATTGGAAACTTGTGACAGGTTTTGTGATTCTGATTTCTGACCAATGCTGTGTTAGCATTGCTGCTGTCATTGAAACATCAGATACTTTTATTTCAGGCTTTGTAGTTGGTCCCATAAGGTGTTTTACACCATTATCTATTAATTTATTTTAAAGAAGGTGCTGACCTCAACTGCTCAAAGAAAATCTGGTAGTAAGCTCAGCACAACAGATTGTAGTAGGCATCATTATTGGCTGCTGCTACACTGCCTTGTAAGAGGCTTCAAGTAGAAAGTTCATTACAAATGTGGTGGGGGTGCCACTGCTCCTGCTTTTTATAAAGGGTAAATAAAATAGATTTTTAAAGTATAATGACAGCAGAAAAAGAGAGATAAGGAAAAGAAAGGAGGAACATTTGTGAAGAAAGCAAGAACTAGGCTGTTAATTTGCAAGGCATCCCCTTGTAGCACCCAAGGGATTGCATTATCACACAACCACATACACCTCTTAATTGCCCCAGGCAGCCCCCAGGACTGCAGCTGACTAACTGAGAGCTAATTCATGCGCTTGGTTCAACCTTGCAATCTGCATTGTAGATGAATTAGCAGCATGAGGTTTAATCTCCACTTCCAGCTCAGAAGAAAAAGTTAGTGGGTTTGCTCGTAATAGAGCTTCTGACCATACCTGGCATTCATCAGACATACAGAAGATGATTTTCTACATCATTGCAGCAGAAGAGACTTTGGGAATCAACTGCAGCACACAGAAATATCATACTGATGGACAAAGCAGAAATACATTAGCCACTGATTGACCATTCTGAAAAGATGCAAGAAATATTACCACTATTTCTCAGTGTAATGCAATTTAATCTATAAATAATAAATTGTCATTGGACTACTTGAAGGAAAGCAGTGAAAATTAATATTTAATATGTTTATAGTCAGAGCATTTATTGTATACCTGGAAGAGTGGAAAAGAAAGTTATCTAGTGTCAGGATAATTTACAATGCTGCAAAGCAGAAAGGTTGTGTGTGGGCTTGTTTCTAAATTCTACAGGAATTTCTTATTCCTAAAACTTTGCTATCAGTATTAATAGAATCTTTACTGTGATGTACTTGTGAAGCTATTTTCCTAAGAACACTAGTACAATCAGTATTTATTGTTATAACCATACATGCAAAGCAAAAAGCTTAAGCAGAACTGTCCATTAAAACTCCTAAGAAATTCTCATTAAACGGCAGTGAGAGAATATGATTCTTTGAAGTCACTGTTAACATGTCAGAGAGGTCTGTTTCTTAAAGGTTTAGTACTCTCTAATAGAGATTGGGAACCCCTTTCATTCTTTACTCTTACATGATCCACCACACAGACATTAACTTTCAGCCACACTACTTTTTCTCTCACTGGATGAAGGTCTAATAGGTAAATAATCCTTTTCTATTATATAAGATCTGGTTACAACACCAAAATGAACTGTAAATGTTGATATAATTTTGATATAATCTTCTTAAAAAGTCAAATCAAATTATTAATGAATTCTACCTCTGCAGATATTAAAAGAGTCCTGTAGCCATTTCCTTAAATGAGTAAGATGGAGGAAAAAGTGAAACAAATGAATTGAAGAAAAAGGGTTAGCAATTTAATGGATAGCAACGAGCAGTAAAACTGAAAATCAAAGTGAGATCAGCTACATGCATTGTTGAAAAGGCTCAGATTTATGATGAGGTAAATTAACGGAACACTGTGATGGGTGAAATCTGCTATAGCTGGACTTGTACGAATCTGAAGGTCTCAGAAACTGCAGTTAAATTTTAATCAGTTTTGTGATTTCTGAGATTTTGCACTATAGAATTAGTATTTCATAAATTTCATTGAGTATTCTACTGCTCCATTCTGATATAAGCTCATGAATTCAAGGGGTTGTAGCCTAAGGTAGAGCTTGCATTAGGAGCTTTTAAAAGAAGATTTAACCAACCTTTTAAGGATTTGGTTTAAGCTATGAAACTCAGACAAACTCAAAGAGCTAAATTAAGTCTGAGTGTGTTACCTTCAGGAATGTATTCATGTACATAATACATGTCAACTGGTGACTAAGCAGGGAAGCATTTAAATGTCAGCAGCCAGCACTTGGTGCCCAAGAATAATTCTGAGTAGAAAAGATTTAAACAGATTCACTTTGAAATAAGTAGCTAGCACTTATTCCTGCTGCTCTTTGCAAACTAGTGTGGATTCAGCTTTGGAGTAGGCTGTGTTTGCATTTGGGAAAGTTAGTAATTTGACAGGAAGAGGGAAATGAACTCTTATTCATGAAAACCCCAGTGCTACACAGCTGAAATTTGATTGAGGGCATTTATTCCTCTTCCTGTGGTTTTACTGTTTTTCTAACAGGAGCTAATCTGACAGGGAGATCAGTGTGTCTGTGACCTGTGTTTAGGCTTGCTGTTATGAATTTGACTTGAAACACACTAAAGAGGGTATGTGGATGTGGATAACGTGTTTGTAAAGAAAAATGGTTAGCGAAAAGAACAATCTGGGATCTTGTAGTTTCCTTTTATGTAAGTAAAGTGAAAAAAATATGACTAGATAGTGTAACTTAAAACTTTGACTGGAAATACTTGTAACTTACTTTCTCTTGCTTATTCCAGGTTGGAAAAGTGATTATGTATGTTCTCCTTGAAATAATTTCCACGGATTTTTACAGACTTTTTTCCATCTGTGCTTCTGTGCTGGCTTTTATCTGCCTAGATACCCTTCAGAAGTCTGTTCTGACTACCTCATTGCCAGCACTGCGCTGTATTTTAGGTCTAGTAATTTTATGTGTTTTTGATAAGCTCTTTTTTAAAATGGCTACATTTTCTTTCTTTTTTTTTTTTTCTTTTTTGTTTATTGTTTCTTTAGATATCTTCATGTTAGGTTATTTGGTATTAATTAACATGATTTCAAAAGACCATAAAGATGGTAGCTTCTGTTTCTTTATGCGTAAAATATTGCTTTAGGAATTAATTAAAAAATCACTGAACTCCATCAGATTAAATGACTAAATATAATACAAGATGCAAAGTAATCTTAAATTAGCATAAGTGAGCATGGCTTTCAACAAAGCCTGAGAAAATTCTCTACTGGCAGGAAGAAGTTGGTTGTATAATATATACAGGGTAACATGCTTTAGGATTCCACTTTCAACACAGATTGAAGTTAGAGCACAGGAGGAAATATATGCTTTCCCAAAAAGCAGGAATAAATAGATCTTTCTGCATTTTTTTTTCCTCCAGATGCAGTTTGGATTCCTGTGATTAAATAACAAATTTGGTTTAAATTTGAGTACCTATCAGCTGGTTAATTATGGCATTTAAAGAAACATCTTTTTCTCAGTTTTTTTTTTTTTTCCTATGTGTAATAGAAGCTATTGGCCTTCTTGGCTACCTGGACACACTGCTCGCTCATAGTCAGCTAGCTGGCTGTTGACCAACACTCCTAAACCCTTTTTCACCTGGCAGCATCCCCAAGCTGATAGCCTGGCACAGAGTTGTTGTGACCCCCAAGTGCAGGACCTGCCACTTTGCTTTGTTGAACCTTATGCAACTGGCCTTGGCCCTTATCCCTCTTTAGACCATTTCTTCCCTCAAGCTGAAGGACAATCTTGCCCAGCTCTGCGTTGTCTGCAGACTTACTGAGGGCTCACTTGATCCCCTCATCCAGGTCATTGACAAAGATATTAAACAGGACGGACCCCATAACATTAAGTTCTAACATAGAAGCAGCAAACAATAATTCTTAATTAGCTAGTAGCTGGAGAATCCAGTCATTGGACCACAATGAAAAATTTCATCATCAATAGGATGTTTGACAGGACACTAAAATAGAATTGTTGCATATTTTCCCATAGCAAGATTAAATATCATTTGTTTAGAAACAGACATTCTGAACAGTAATGTTCATAATGTTTCGACTGAAGTGTTTGTTAATCACTATAAAGTGCAGCTGTATTTTCTCACTTGAATTCAGCTTTGTAATTTAACAATTGGAGTATTTGAGACAATAACATTTGAGCTAGAAATTTTTTTTGTTTTGATTTGATTTGTTTTAAATTTCTTTGGTGTTTTGGGTTTTTTTGTTTTGCTCACCCCCTTCCCAAGAAATACTACTGGAATAAGGCCATTTTCATGAGTGAAAACTCAGGAATATGAAGGATGGACCACCTAGTGCTGAAAAATTTAAAATCAGAGTATGATGAGGAAATCCCCACAAGTGTCTAATTAAAAAACTATTTCAGTGTCCTACCCTCTTATTACATCTTCAGATTGCTTGCAGATAAAATATCTATCTTGTTATGGACATACTTCTTGCAATATATGGACATATGGGTATTGTCATTACTAAACAGAACCATATTATCACTAATTTGAGCATGTTAAGGAGCTTAAAGGTTCATTAACCAGCAGCAAATTTTTCCCAAAGTCTTCAACTGATTGGTAATTACCATATTGTTCTAGAAAAAGAGAAGGGGAGAGGGAAGGTGGATGGAGAGAAGAAATGTGTTAGTATTCTACTGAGCAACTATCCAGCATTTACACTCAGTTGTGAATATACTAAATTTCCCGTTGTTGAAGGTTCATTAATTCACATCAGTGTGAAATACCAAGGCAATTTGTGTGTCTGGACACTTCTTTAATTCCATATCCCAAAAATAACCTTGAAAGGAAGTCACAGTCTGCAAATAATGACAACTTCTATTTAATGTAGAAAGTAGGCAATTAAACGAATTTCTTGAAAGTTTATAGTCACAACTGTGTAGGTGTGCTGTCATTGTTAAGTGCTGAAAAATAAAAGAGACCTAGAGTTAAAATAATCTACATTATATATAGCACTCACCATTTTTTTTTTTTTTTTTTGCTTGCTTTCAGTTAGCATGTGGTTATTAATGAAGAGGAAGGCCATAATTATGTGTTCTCCCCCAAAATGTAATGCAGCAGTCAGACTTTTGGCATGCTACTTTTCACCTGTGTGTTTAAAAGAACAGTACCAATGTATATAAGATGTAAACATTTACTTTAAAAACTTTTCTTTCACTAAATTAATTGCTGTGAAAAGTTTCTAATTTTTCCACAGCTTTTAAAATCCATAAAAAATAAACACGTTTAAGAAAATATGTACTACCTTTATCTTCTGTAGTGGTACAGTAAAACTAAAATTCTTAGGGACATTTGTGTTGCCATTTTATGAAGTGAATATTTCAGAAAGCTGTGTCTTTTGTTACAGAATTGCAGATCCTTAATTAAACTGGAAACGAGGTTTCTAAGTGGGTGTTATGATGTGACAAGGGATACTAGCAGACACAGGAGGGCGGACATTGAGCACTTAAAAACTTACAGTTTCTATGACACACTCAACATCTATGCAAAATTTCAGGCTTCTGTACTGTTCTGAAAATTAATATTTTAATTAAAAGCATGTATTTAACACAAAGCATTAATAAAATCCTCCTTATAATCAGCTGTATTTTCACCTAACATTGTTTTATTGTAACATATGTTGGATTGACTGCCCTATGTGAATTTTTTTCTTTTTTTAAATGTTTTGGATTAAACCAAGTAGCTAGGGGTGGGTGGTATGGTGCTTGTATTTTTATTCACTAATGATGTACCTTTTTACAAACTGAAAACCCTAAATATTATTAACCTTGAAAATGATACAGATGAGCTCTAAGTTTTCAGAGGACTGTCATGAAAGAGATGAAGCTGTGTGTTAATTTGAATACCTTTTGACAGGTGGAAGAAATATAGAAATAATCAAGAAAGAAGTGTCTTAACAGAAGCCATGTTGAAAAAATTCTGCATTGATTTCGGGATTTCTCGTATATTGCCCAGATGTTCACAGAAATAGATTTCAAGTTTAATTTTATATTTCAACGTGGGTGTTATAAGAAGTATGAATTAAGGATAAAAAGTAGGATTTCATAGTGTGACTAGGTATCTTGTGATTCTCCTCTTAGAGCTGTTACCTGCCAGCTTCTCCCTCTCAATTATTTTTGAATAGTATACCTGAGATGAAGGAAGAACTGTTGTACCTTTTTCCAAATAGCAGTCAGGAATCATCTCTTCCTCTCCTCTCCTGAATGGTGGCCTAAAGAGGCACAAGAAGAATAACCATATGGAAGCATCTCCTCTTTGGCTTCTTTTCTAAAGAAGTAACAAACTTGCATAGCTTCTTTAACTTGGTACAGGAAATGCCAGGGATCAAAATCTTTGCCCTGCCACATGGAAACAGACATAACATCTTGCTTTTTTTAAGTCTCCTTGTCTTAGTTCATTTGTTACATAGTGTTAACTTTAATTTACAATGCGTTTTGCCAGTTGTTTCCAATCCATACAGTTAAGAGAATAATTACTACCATAAAAAAAATTTCTTGACAACATATGGGAAAGTAAATGCCAGTGGATTACTGCAGGATTATTGATAGAAATCTGCCCAGAGAGCATACTTGCTTGACAATTCTGCATAACAAATTATTGCTTTAATATTTATACCTCTCCCTCTTTCTATTTGTGTGTAATTTAATGACTCATTTAATGTGTTTCTAATTCCTTGGATAATATCAGAAATCTGTTTCATAAGTATGCCTTTGTTTGTATTTATTATTTAAACTTCACAACACAAGATGGCTTTCCTTATGAGGTTACTGCTTGCCTCATACTACTACTATGTGCAGATTAACTATATGTAAACCAGAGAAGTTACTTTTGAAAGGAACTGTAGTAAATATTTAGGCTATAAACAGTGGGTGAATAAGCACTAGATCATAGGTAATTTAATGGAAATCGTGTAGTTTCATAGTGCCATTAGTAATGGCTATGGCCCCTGAACAATTATTATATTTTCAGTTTTATTTGTCTAACACACAGCTTTACGATTTGCGAATGTGTTTACTCCTCAACATTTACATGAGAAAGACATTCTAAGTTGTGAATGTCTATGGCAGCTACTGAGACTGTTGGAGAGAACAAGTCATTTAAACATCAGCCAGTAAATTACAGGATAAGCTGTTTAGCAGTCTTTTCTAGTGTGAAGCATGACCGACACAATGTCAAAAAAACCTCAATGTGCCATAAATTCTAAATAGAGATAGAATCAGGCATGACCAAACAATATTTTAGCTTGGAAGAGACTTCTGGTTGTGCATGGTCCAATCCCTCACCCAAAGCTGTGTCAGCTGAGATATGGCTGTCCAGAGCCTTATCCAACCAAGCTTTTACTTCTAATATATTACCGGAATATCCCTTGCTGTATCTTTTCTCTGTTGCGTCTTGTTGTGCCACTGCATAACTCCAAGGGAGTGTATAAATGTCTGTCGAGATATACTCCATCAGGGACTCTTTGTGAATACATTGCAATGCAGGAGCTAGGCCAGGATGTGCATATTAATGTCATTCTAACCTAATGATATCCCATCTTTCTGAATAGTCTATCTACTACAGATGAAATAATGCTCCCTGGACTTAGTACCAGAATAAAACAGAGGCACATTCTGGTTTGTGCATCTAGCACACCTGTGCTTCATTTATAGTCAAGAAGGCAAAGTTCCAGAATAACGCAGATATTTGACAGCATAATAAATTCCCAGCTTGTGTCATGCTAAGGATTGGAGTAACAGTATGTGAAGCTGCACCTGGAAATGAGAACATACAGGGACACATACCTGACAGGCAAATGATGAAGGAGGCACGGACAAGAATTAAGCTTGGTCAATCATGCTTTTTAGTGAGAGTGTGAATTAATCTGAAGCTGCTTATTACAACAAGGTTATCTGATAGGGAACCCTGGCAATTGGGAAAATAAAGGCAAAAATAGGGAACCAGAATCAAAATTTGTGGAGAAACAGACCTGACAAAACGAACATGGTTACAGTGAAGAAATACACCTCACCACTCATACTGCCTTATGGGCTATCAACAAACTACAGAAGAATGAGGGAGCATGGCCATCTGTGCTTGGGTTTTATGTGAGTTCTGTATTGCAGTGTTGCTGAAGCCAGCAACTCGTCTGTGTCAATCTGTATGACCATCTGTGTCCATGTCCCCTGTGTGAGTGTCTCTGGGCTACATGTGCAGCTTTGACACTGGTTGAGCCTGCACCTGGGAAGGGGCTGGAAAGTCGGGAGCAGGTGGCCATGCTCTTAATATCCCTTAACACGATAGATATAAAACTCCAGAAAATTTATTTTAGCACTAGTTCTGTCCTTTTACCTGATCTTTCTGGAATAAATATGAAAGGCAAATAAAACCGTAGTCTGTTATATGTTTTGTAAAAATAAAAATAATAAAAACAAACAACCAAACATATTTTTCTTCTTTTGGCTTATTAAGTTTTGTCAATATTAATGCTCCTTGAGCAACTTCGTTCACCCATTTAAATCAAAGTAAGCATTTCATTGCTACATTGCTGGTGATGGTAGTAAGCTGCTTTCATACTGTCAAGTGAAAATGTCACCTTTTCTTTTAGAATGAGCACTGCTTTTCTCAATATTTAACAGGCACTTATAAGATGAATCATGTGGTGAATGTGCCTTGATGATGATATATCTGCTTGTTTTGCCTTAATAGTCAATATATATAAACATCAGAAATATTCAATTGCTGCATTCCCACCACTGTTTGAATAACGTAACCACTATAAAACATGTTTTTATGTTATGCTTGTGTATACTTTTGAACTTTGCTGCTGCTCCTCACAATCTGATGTCTTCCAAGTTATTTCTCCATGTTTGCAATATTTTTTTTTCTTGTTTTCATTGCTATTATGACTATCAGTTTTAGGCTTTGACATGCATCCACTGAGATGCAAAACATTGTTTCCCATTTCTAAAGGACTTCTTGTCCTGTAAGACCTGATCTGAACAAGTTCATCTGTCAGCGCATCATCTCTCTCTTGAAAATAAAATAATTTTAAATAGTTTTCTGTATAAAAACAGATTCTTCTTTATCAAAGATTTTGCATTGTTCAATTTCCCTGGATGTGAGAAAATTCAGGTTTATTCTTTGGCTCTGAGGGAAGTTTTGATCTAGGTATGTGGGCCCTAGTAATGACAGAGAAAATGTATTGCTAAAAGATCTATCTCTTGCAAAGCTGATGTGTAACATAATGGTGTAGCATTTTTTGTTTGATGGGTTTTAGGGCATTGGATCTGTAATTCTGCTAATGCCTTTATACATGCTTGTGTGTACATACATATGTATGTTCCATTGTGTTTTATTTTGTGTTCATAAATTTATGGATGCTATGCATTGTTTTTTTGCTTCCCTTCCCTTCCCTTCCCTTCCCTTCCCTTCCCTTCCCTTCCCTTCCCTT
>WYDI02016340.1:0-15895 GCA_009867235.2 Psittacus erithacus
CTCTTGTGAGACCTCACTTGGAGTATTGTGTACAGTTCTGGTGTCCTCAACATAAAAAGGACATGGAACTGTTGGAAAAAGTCCAGAGGAGGGCCATGAGGACGATCAGGGGACTGGAGCACCTCCTGTATGAAGAGAGGCTGAGACAGTTGGGGCTGTTCAGCCTGGAGAAGAGAAGGTTGTGTGGATACCTCATAGCAGCCTTCCAGCATCTGAAGGGGGCCTATAAGGATGCTGGGGATGGACTCTTCATTAGGGACTGTAATGATAGCACAAGGGGTAGCGAGTTAAACAGGGGAAGCTTAAGTTGGATCTAAGGAGGAAGTTCTTTACTGTGAGGGTGGTGAGGCCCTGGAATGGGTTGCCCAAGGAAGTTGTGAATGCTTCATCCGTGGCGATGTTCAAGGCCAGGTTGGACAGAGCCTTGGGTGGCATGGTTTAGAATGAGGTGTCCCTGCCCATGGCAGTGGGGTTGTATCTGGATGATCATGAAGTCCTTTCTAACCCTAACTATTCTATGATTCTATGATTGTGTGATTCTACCAAATTGTTCCTCTGAAATCTGGCAAATATAGTTTTGGAAATCAAGTTTGGGATTATGCTAGGAGCCCTGGCTAGCTGCTGGGTATACTTATTACTTTGGAATATCCGGTAACTTCCATCTCATCATCTCAGTTAAGATCTGGGAGAATGACAAAACTGCAGCTGTCTACAGGGACCTGGTCCTAGACTCAGTTTGTCCAGGATTTCATCAACCTGCTTAAAATGGTAAGTCTGGATTTACTTACAAGGCTTCTGCCTACCTCCAAATACCACAGATGCTTCAGGGAACAGATGTGAATGGATCACCTGTGGTTTAAAAAGATGTTAAAATTTAATTGATAGTTAATTATCAATCGAGTTTTCTTGCAGCATGTCTGTTGAGCTGCTATTTTAAGGTAGGTGGATCATGGATGCAGAAGACACAGCTTGAGAATGGGTCACACTTGAAGGAGTAAAGTGCTGCTACTAATAAGCGTCTGCACGAAGGACTGGTCTGCACACAAAAGATCAAGGATTTATGCACAGGATTAGGAATCACAAAATGACCAAAAATGATTGTGGAGTCCAGCTGTTCCACCACAAGCCAGCTATAATTCACTAGCCACTTAAGAAGAGTCTGTGAAGGAGATGGAGGATGTAATCACACCGTGCTAGAGCTAACCTGTTTTACAAAACTGTTAGTACTGCTTTAATACGGTAGCTGTGACATGTGGTTGTAGCCATGCAATTAATAAACAAAACAAAATTTTACTTTAAAATTACTTTTAAAATCAAATAATTTTTATGCTTCTGTTTCTGGGGGGAGCGGAGTGGGTTGTCAGCTTTTGGAGTGTACTTAGGACTTGATTCAAACTTGTCTTCACACACACCGACTTTGAACTTGCTCTCTACGTAAATCAGGGCTGAAGTGCTGAAAAATCACCTGAAGTGATTCAGGACTGTGTAGCTCTGTACAGACCAGAGTCATAAAATGCCACCCTATGTGATGTAAATTCTCAGAATTACTTTTTTTGGGAATAGGTGTATGCAGCTGTCATTTGTTCATCACCATGAATTCAGGGGAAGATCAATAAGCACCTCAACCAAGACACCTGAAAAAAATCCCTCCAAAGTTAGGCATAGTTGATCTCACATCTAACTTAATCTAAGGAGGCAGTGCAATATTTATGCCTTCAGAAATCAACAAGTACGACATGCCCAGAAAATGAGTAAACCTCTTTCTAACCTTCACTCAGCCTAAATTAGCTTGAACAACAGTCTCTGGTAAACTATGAGAATGCCCTAACTTCAGGACTGGGGGAATAGTTTGAGTGAGAAAACAAAAAACACTCCTTTGAATGAGGACAACTGTACAGCCAGGCATGTAAGAGTCCTGTGGCTAGCTGGCAAAAAACCCAACCAACCAAAATAACAAACCCAAAACCACCACCACCAAAAACCTCCAAATCAAAACCAAAACCAAAGCCAAAACAAAAATAAACCCAAGCCAAAACATGGGGAAGCCCTTCTTAACTTTGTGCCTAGGGCAACCAGCTGAAGCGCTAAAAATCAGCTCAGGCACTTATATAATATGCATATGTGTCCTGGGTTCAGCAGTAGCAGTCATTTTTCTCCTTCTTAGTAGCTGGTGCAGTGCTGCGGTTTTGACTTTCAGCCTGAGAAAAGCGCTGATGACACCGTTGTTTTCAGCTGCTGCTCAGTAATGTTTACTGTGACCAAGGACTTTCTGAGTTTCAAGCTCTGCCAGGGAGGAGGGGAAGCCGGGTGGAAGCAGAGACAGGACACCTGAACCAAACTAGCCAAAGAGGTATTCCATACCACAGCACATCATGCCCAGAATCTAAACTGGAGGCAATCACCAGGAAGGGCTAGATCACTGCTCGGCCAGGCTGGGTATCGGTTGGCAGGTGGTGAGCGGTTGTATTCTCTTCCCTTGTTATTTCCCTTATCATTATTATTATTGGTGGTAGCAGCAATGATTTGTGTTATACCTTAGTTACTGGTCTGTTCTTATCTCAACCTGTGGGAGTTACATTCTTTCAATTCTCCTTCCCATCCCTCTGGGAGCAGGGGGAGAAAGGGGAGGGAGTGAGAGAGCAGCTGCATGGTTCTTGGTTGACGGTTGGGCTTAAGCCATGACAGTATGTTAGACCATGATTAGACAAACTGAAACAAGGTGTAGACTCCAAAATCTCCCTGTCTATTGAAGTGCCCTGAGCCACCACTGGATTGCCTTTTCTCGTTCACCAGGAGCTCTCGTGCAGTCCTGCAGTCCTGACCACAGAGAAGCCCAGCTACAATGCGTGCTGAGAACATGCTGCTAGTGACTAAACCTCTGGGGGGAATCGTATTTCTTTGTGCTGAGTTGAGTTTAGCATCCGAGGACCTCACCATCACCTTGGAAATGAGACCTTTGTGCTTTCTATTCCTGTCATGTTGCTCTCCTCCCCTGGCTGTATAAAGAGCTTCTGACACCAAACCCTGACCAAAGAGGGTATGAGAACTTGGTCTGCACTGGACTGACAGACACAGTTTCTCACCACCATCCCCTCTTCTCTCTCCCATTCCTTCACTCTACCTTTTCATTAAGATGCTCTGGATTGAGCAGCTGGTGTCAGCACTCTCTCTCTTTTCCTGTCCCTTCCTATGGCTGACACCCCACAGCAGAGCTGATTGGCTGGAAGATGCTGTGAGGACTAACTGGAAGGAGAACTGGGGCTGAGCTGCCAGTAGCAGCAAAGAAACATCCAGTGAGACTCAGAAAATATGGAAGAGGTGGTAACAGCCTAGATTGCGATAGTTTCTGCATTGTGATCCTACAGCTTTCAGAGAATTTCAGCATCATCATTTCTTCTGTGAAATGAAAAGTGGGATCCTCCTCCAGCATGTGAGCCGTCACCGCTTACGCACAAGTTCTGCTCTGAGATGCATTGTGGCGTGCTGAACAGATCTCACCAGTGACATGTTGATCAATAGTGAAAACTAGTATGAACATCATGGGCATAAAGGAAATATTGTAAAATAGATTAATCTGTGCTACTCAGAAGTAAGAATATTCTTGCACAGTAGCTGCTAGAGGGGAATGTGATCTGTGCAGTTCTGCTTTGGTAGCAGCACTGGAATGGACACAGCACTGGAAGTCTGACTTAAGCTTTACAAAGTCTGTTCACAGCACATCAAACTGATGCAAATAGACAAAATGTGAAGATTGGCTGACAAAAATTCATGCTTCTGGGGAGATCATCCGTCACAGATTTTGTAACCAAAATTAATGGCCAAAATGGCTGACGACTGGATACCTGGAGAGGGAGTGTAAAAGCAAAAATATCTTTTGAAAACTTACTGGAGCCACGCTGGAAGAAGAGGAAGTCAAATGGATCTGAAGAAAATGAAATGCGTGTGTTGTGGTGCTCAAAGAAGATGAAAGTGAGGCATTACCATGTGCCAGTGGAGCTCAACAATCTCCACAGCAGATGTGAGCTGCTAGGATCTGTGAATATGCACTGTAACAGAGTAGAGCAGGATTGAAAACTCTCGTAAATAGGTACCTTCCACTCGTTGTGCATATGTTAGATGATATGGGGATAAATGCTTTCTCCTATGTAATAAAAAAAAGGAAAAATAAAAACATATCTACCTTGCTATTGCAAGGGGGCAGAGATAGGTTGCAAGAATGAGAACTCAACTGGCATCCTGTTTGCACCCAAAGTCTGGAAACAGTCAGTGCCAGCTCATCCGTTCGTTCAAGCAGAGCTATGGATCTCAGAGAGTGTAACAAGTGAAGTGCATTTCCAGGAGAATATCTGGGCAGAAGACCAATTCCTTTTGTCCTCAGGGTAAAAACAACCCAAAGACCAATTTAGATCAGCTGGGAAGCAAGTTATTGCTTTCCTAGTGCAGCTAAGTGAAAGGCACTTTGGTATAAAAATGTGTATATTGCTAATTAGCAATGAGTTCCTTCATTTAACAAGGACCCTCTCAGGGTACAAAATGCAATGAATCAGCCAGGCAGGACCACAGAGGAAGCCTGGGGGACTGTTGGAAGAATTGTACTGGTACAAGGTCCTGGAGGTGTTTTTGTCAGTCCTGCGAAGTGCCACATGGTAGATTAGTGAGATAAATGTAAGTCAGGAAGTGTGCTCATTTTCCTGCTCTGAGGAAGAGTTCACCATACCTAGACTAGCTTGCACTGATGTTTGCCTAACCTTTTCCTTGAAAATCCTTGATGATAGGTGTCATGCCTGGGAGTCAAAGTGTAACTGTTGCCCTCTCATTGTCTGGTATTTTTCATCTCCAAGGGTGAAAACCTGCAGCAGAAACATCCTGTGCTGGCTCCCTGCATTGTGTGTTGACCAGCCTCTGAACCTGTTCAAGACTCAGATCTCTGCAAACTTCCTTAGACTGATCTGTCATTTTCTACAGAGGCAGTGCATCCCAGTTTCTCATCTCCACCCTGGTTCATCCCATGACACTTGGTTCATCCCATGAAACTAGACTGTCTTTTTAATGAGACAGATTACAAGTGTAATTATCCAGGCTTCATATGTCAAAGGAATCGATACAAAGGATGAAAGAAAAAAGAAACTACAAGAGAAGCAAAATTCAGCTTAACAATGGGAAATGTCCTTTTTGCACCAGGGATGCAGACTGCCTTATTTCCCCTCCTTTTAATAGAAGACCACTATGTTTCAGAATTAGCTGCTTCTCCACTCAGGGCAGTCACACATGTCTTAAAAATCTCTTACAGCACTTTGCATGGTGCATTGCCAAAGTGTGTATCGTACATATATGTTCAGTTATGTCCGTGCCCTGCAGCATGATTTCAGGTTTTTATTATTAAAAAGGTACCAGAGGAATAGATATTCTCTCTTGACTTGTCTCTCAAGGCAAGCTGTTCCCTCACCTACTCTGGTCTGGGGGCACAGTGGGAAGTCCACCACTTCCATCATAGCCTAATGATTTAGTGATATTTAAAACCATTTTTCCCATGCTATGAACTGCAGTGATTGCAACCTGTCTTTCCTTTTAGTGAATCTGGACAAGGACTGGCATTTCTCCTTTTGTGTGCGTTCTTATGTGTATGTATAAGAAAGCATAAAGTATATACATATATAGCGAGTATCTCTGTGAATATACAAATATACACATATCATATGCTATTTCCTCTCAATCTGTTCATTTAGACAGAGTCCTTTAACAATTCCTGACAGATCCTGTGTTTCCAGGAGTGTTGTCTCTGTTGTTTCAACTGTCTGTTTTTCACTGGCTATTCTGCATGCATTCCAGCTCTCTATAGAGCTGCGCTGCAGCTCACATGGTGATCAAGGTGGAGTGTGGTCGCACAGGATACAACGCCTTGTGTATGGTTACATGAAGGTTACTACAAAGACATCCCAAAATGCAAAAAGGGGCAAATAAAAATGGTAATTTGGCATCTCAAATTAAGATTGCCTGACAGCACACTACTGGATTAATCAAGCTTAATCTTTTTAAGTATTACCTTTTGTTGTTTATTTAATAGCATCATGATTACTTCATACTACGTCTCCAATTTACAGAGTAATTTAAGACTTTAATCCTATTATCCCGAATGCTTGAAAGGCCTCATGGCCAGGTACCATCTGTACATTTTCCAAATGTAACCTCTTCTGTAATCCAACCAGCTTGAAGTAAAGCTGGCATAGAAGTGGATCCATGATCAGTCTCTCAGAATCTGGTGCAAAATGTTCTCCTCTTTTTACTTACAGCTACTCACTGGTTGAGGCCCTCTTGAACACCTATGTAGCTACCTCATGGCAATTTCATTTAGATAAAATTACCTGCAGTTTGCTAAAAAAAAATATAAATCATCTGGATTAATGTTAGAAGCCCAGTAAAGTCAGAGTGTCTCAAAAGATCTGACTACCCTTTCTGACCCACCAAATCCCATCAGAGAAATCAGATAGGTCTGCCACAGTTTATTCTTCACAGCTCTGTCTTGGCTGTCCTTCCCAGTCTCAGCCCTTAAGCCAGTGTCCATCAAACTGCTCATTGTCCAGGAGGCTGTTGTGAGTGACCTGGAGATGGTCCATGCTTGCCATCTGCTCCTGAAGGGGCCACATTAGTTTGTTGTCCTCTTCCCCACCATCCAGCCTGCAAGGTGTTACCCCAGACTTACCTGCTGCGCGATTATGTTTAAGGAGATAGCAAGGGTCAGGAATGCTATTTTCAGTGCTTCTAAGTTGCTATGTAGTAATTTGTTCTTGTGTGTCACCATGTATAAAAATTGAATTAATCTGATTCCCCAGGGTCTCTTTGTTTAATCAGATGGGGGGTATATTTACCTTCATCTTGATCACTTGGACCTTCATTGTATCCACAAGTTCCTGAAGACCATGAACTTACAGTTCAGAGTCTGCTTTGACTTGCTTCTTCAACACCTTAGGAGGCGTTTCTTTGAGGGATACTGACAAGAATTCATCTAAACTATTTAAGTGTTATATCTTTATTCTATCCCTCTCCTAGCCCCTTTCTGTTTCCTTGTAGAGCCATTACTCTGCGTAGCTGATCACACATAATCTTTTTATGAAGACTGATGCAAAAAGAGATTAAATTTTTCAGATATCTCTATACCATTAGTTATTGCTCTCCTCTGATTTGAATAATCAGCCTATATTTTCCTTTGTCTTTTTCACACTTCTGTTTTATTTGTAAAACCATTTCTAATTTGCTTTTATGTCCTTTACTACTTGTAAGCAATTATGGAACTGACTTTTTCTGATTTTATCCCTGCATGCCTTGCTGCTTTCTTAATACTGTTGTGATCAAATAAAGCAGTAGGTTCTTACCTGTATGTAGGAAAATAACCAAGGTTGGGGAAAAATGGAGAAGTATGGTTTCACGAAGCTCAGCTCAGAGGCTGTATTGTCAGAGCAACCTTGAGATAAGACACAGATGCTGCTTCTAGGGCAATATCCTTGAAATGGGAAGTAGAGTGGTATGGAAGTACCATGGCTCATTCCTGTTATCAGGGAGGAAGAACTGCTCGATTACTGTCAAGAAAGACGGATCGTAGCTACTGCCTCAGCAGTGATGGTGAGAATATGTCCTGCAGCTGAACTTTGCTTCATTATAATACTAAAACACACACCCACCTCAAGAGAGACCTCTGCCCAGGCTGCGACCACCCCTCACTGAGCTTGCGTTCTGAAATTCTTTCAGGCTGTACCTTTAAATCGAAGTGAGGAAAATTCACACCAATCCTAACAAAGGTATGAAAGGAATGTATGACTAGAGTAACTCAAGCTCTACCTGAAAGTAAAGAAATAGTATAAATTGGCGAAAGAGAAGGGGGAGGTGGTGGGAGAAGCCCTCCATCGAAACGTCTGGGATCAGTTGATGGGCTGGATCTCTCTTCTACTCCCCATAGGGACACCTATTGGGTAAGAGCTCTGTGTTATGCACATTTACCTACTAACATCTTGCTAGCTATTTAGTATTATCACTGATCAGTTTTGATTGTATGTTATTGTAACACAAATCTGTTTTCATAGTCAGGCACTATCAATGGTTATCTTGAATCTGTATCCTGTCACGAGTATATGTAATAAATTTCTTATATATATAAGTTTCCAGAAACTTTAAGGGTTTGGCCTAATGTGCTGCTCTTGGGGTTCCTGAATAGGTTAAGAGAGCACCCTCTGACTTAGCGAGCTGCCCAGGGTAGGGTAGGCGGGTTGGATACAAGGGTTTTGTCCTTCCTCGGAAGTGGGTGGACTGGTCTCCCTAACCTCTGTCAGCGTGGTGCTGCTCATAGGGTCCCTGAATAGGTTAGGTGAGCACCCTCCAATTTCGTGAGCAGCCCAAGGGGGGGTAGGTGCGTTGGATACAAGGGTCTCGTCTTTCTTGGGAGGCGGGTAGATTACCTGGTGTCATAAAGTGGCACTGCAGAACTGCAACTAGGATGCTACTTCTTATTACCATAGTCAAATAGTGGAGTCCAGATCTAAAATCTCATCTCTGCAAGATGTTGAGATGGACATCTTCAGCCCCAACAACACCAAGCATCACAAGGACTGTGTTCTGTAATGCTTAAAGAAAATTGTTTGGGATCACCTGGAATGTTTTTATTTCCTACAGATACGATGTGGACTTACAATACTATAGTAAAAAACCAAAAAACCCCAAAGGCTTCCTGAGAAATCTTGGAAAGTCACTTATTAAATATCAAATGGAGTAATCTTTACATTACAATTTTCTTAGAGTTGCTCTGAGTTTATGCATTAGCTTTTCAAAGCATACAACTGAAATGCGGCCAGCTCTGCAGTGAAGGGCAATAGCCAGACAGGCTGTTGACAAGGCAGAGAAAATGTTGGTGAAGGACAATGGGACCTTCTTTTCATGAGAAAAGTGTCACTCATTCTTGAACGTCCTTGCAGAGCAGAGAAGGCCTGATTTTTTACATAATGGCTCCCTGTTACACACTGAGTAGCCACTAACAAGGCTACACCCTGAACTTTCTTTTTAATTACTTCCAGGTTAATGCATCACATTTCATTCAGGTTCATTTGCTCAGGCCATATTTTTCCCTTCTGGATGCCCATTCTGGCCCCTCTGTGCCTCAAACACCAACAATATTAATATCAGTCTCAAAGCAAAAAATACCTCTGCCTATCAGATGACTCTGTAATTTACATTTACATTTATGTAACTTCTCAGACTCCGCAAGTTACAGATCTGGGAACATTTTGGCCTGCAAAACCTTTTCAAATTGCTGAAGCTGCATTCTTATCCTCTTTTCAAACCATCAGACTCCAGGTGCTGACCCAGTCCCATTAATCAATTACTCACACGTCGCACAATTAATCTTTCATTGTGATTCAATCAAGTTAATCCCCATCTCCATATTATTCTTTACAAACCAATTGTGTAAAACCTGCATGTTTTTGTCACTGTTCATTTTGCCCTAGTCTGCACTGCTTCAGGCAGCAAAATGAACTGACTGTAAATGTAATTTATAGAATCATTGGCTGTATGGAAACTCTTTTCAGGCTGACCTGATACAACAGGTTGTAATTGTTTCTTTGGAACCACTCTGGTTTGTCAAGTAGACAGGTTTTTTTCTTTAAATATCCAAAATAACAGATTTGTTTGAGCAGGATTAGATGTTGTTCAGAGCTCTGTTACTGTCTTATCCTTTGTCTCTTTTGTTTCAGAGAAACCTTTTTTCTTGCAGCCTTTTGCTCATACTGAGCTTTGTAAAGAAAAAGAAAGTAATTCTAGCAGGCCAAAATTAGGTACAGAAATTGAAACCTCCACCCTTAACTTCAGGTATTTGAACTGAATTCAGGAAAAGACTGCCATAGGTGGGGTGCAGGACCATGGACTGCCTCTGCTTCTATTTCCCTCCCAGTATTCACATGCTATGGACAGGGATCTGCATTAGCTTCACATCTGCTCAGCTCAGGGCAGTTAAATATCATGGTTTGGTTCCAGAGAAAGAATAGCATGTGCGCCACACATCTCGGTGTTAGCACTGGCAGATCGGCTTAGGTGTCAGAAGGTTAGTGTGACTATTGTATCATGAAGGATAAAACTCCTCTTTTCTCAGGTAGACAAAAAAATTAGAGGGCAAGAAGGGATCTTAAGAGTTTGCTTACTTAATCCATCACCCTGCCATAAGGCAGGTTAAACCCTAATTATGGAAATCCTGATAGATACTTGACTAAGCAGCTAAAAGATGTTCAGTGTGGGAACTGCACACCCTCTGCCAACAAGGGGTGCATGCAGTGGAATCACTGCCCTTCTCCATATGTCTGGGAAGTTTTCTTTATTGTCTGTCTGAATCGCTGTCACCTCAGTTTGTCTGTGACTTTCATCCTAACCATCAAAGGCATCAAGAACAGAGTATTCCTCTTCTGTTTGTGATCCTTTTTTCTACTTTATTTTGTATCCCTTCTCATATATTTTAGGTAACCTAGCCCAAATCTTTCAGTCTTTCCTTCTGGGTCATTTGCTAGATCTCTAATTATTCTCCTTGTTCCTCTCAGGATTTATGCCTGGATTTACAGTCAAAATGCAGAGCTGAAAAATTGGACATAAATTTCCTGGGATGTTTTATCAGGGCAGAATAAAAACCTTGGTGTGTCATGCTATGCAAGTATCTATAAGCACCTGTAGGACGATTACTCCTGTTTGGGACACCTTGCTGTTGTTCACTTCTTTTTTTTCTGTTCTACAAAAAATCCTCAGTGCTTTTTTCAAAATAGCTACTTACAGTTTCTTTTTTTTTCCTATTTGCACAACAGATTATTTCTGCCTACAACAGAATTCATTCTTCTAACCAGCTTCATAGCCATTTGCAGCTATTTTGTGTAGTCCATGTTTCCCCGCGAGAAAGTCATGGAACATAGTGTGAAATGACACATGGATAACAGGGTGTATGACATTTTAAGGTATTACTTTATGGCTTCTCTCTCTTTCTTGTTAGGCACCATGATCACCAATTCCTATCCTTTCTGCACCTCCTGAACCCTTAGGAGTTCTCAAGGATGCTCACTGAATGAACTGGAATAAAAGTCCTGAGACCCAGATGATGTGAAAGTATTTAACTGCTTTATGCCTTTGAAGCTCCCTAGCCTGTGTTCCCCTATTCAGAAATGAGGTCTTGTCCCTTACTTGCACTTATGAACTGACAGTCATTTGATCACAGTTTCGCTTTTTAGTGAAGGTATGCAAGAAAGCTGAAGAGCTCTCCTGAAGCTGTCTCTTGATACCTTTCCTTCTCCACTGAATACCAGACCAACACTTTTCTTAATCTTTGTGTTAATGTCAGTACTCTTACAAACCAATTATTTCTTGCTATCTTTCACATTCCTTATTAGCTGAATCTCATGTTAACATTGCTTATTTTCTTTGTGTGTGTGTGCATGTTCAATGTTTTTATTTTTGTTCTTGGAATCCTGAAATTTGTCTTATTGGGAAATCTTTTTGTCCCTCAAATCCATCTTACACATATTTGTGTCTGACACCTTTTTCCTCTACAGATTTGTACCTATGCCCATGGTTTATTTATTTTGTTTCTGTGGGATTTTTTTTTAGAAAATGTCAACTTTAACTCTTATGTTCTTTGGATCAGATCCACAGATGATTTTACCATGAACGTCTCTGAAGTCATTGAAGTCTCCCTTCCAGAACCAAACCTGTTTTGTTTGGTTATTATTCTTCTGTTAGTAAGCATTATCCACCTAACTGTGTTATGCCAATTCAGTTATGGACTTGAGTGTGTAACTAGCTTATAATTGTCTCCTGTTTACTTGCATTAGGATATAGTAACTGAATTGTTTTGGGGTCTGATTTAGCATCCTCCTCTATGGATCCTATGGGAGAACCCTAATCTCTCCTTTTTCTTAGGGCAGTCTGTTTATAGAATCAGAACGGTTTAGGCTGGAAAGAACCAACCTAAACCATTTAGATTTAGGTTGGTCACCTAGTCCAACTCCCCTGACATGAGCAGGGACGTCTTCATGTTTCTCAGGGCCTCATCCAGCCTGACCTTGAATGTTTCCAAGGAGGGAGCATCTACCACTTTCCTGAGCAACCTGTTGCTGTGTTTCACCATGCCAATCATAAATAATTTCTTCCTTATATCTAGTCTCTTTCAGTTTAAAACCATTTACTCCTTGTCTTATAACAACAGGCCCTTTTAAAATGTCTGTTCCCGTTTTTCTTGTAAGTCCTATTTAAGTACTTACCAGCTGGAATAAGATCTCCCCAAAGCCTTGTCTTCTTCAGGCTAAACAAGCCAAACTTTCTCAGCCTTTCTTCACAGGGAGGTGTTCCAACCCCACTGGTCATCTTTGTGGCTCTCCTCTGGACCTACTCCAACAGGTTACTGTAATGAGGACTCCAGCGCTGGATGCCGTACTCCAGATGGGGTATCCTTCCTTTCACTGTCCTCTATTAAATGCGATTGCACTCATAAAGATAAGTTAATCTTTTCCCAGATGCTTATGAAACAACAGTCCACAGCTGAGAAAGCCCATACTCCAGTGCCACCTCCAAAAGCCTGCTCTGTTTTTACCCAAAACATGATTCTTGTTAGATACCATTGGCACATGCAAACTTTTTCACCCATACCCTAGTTCCTTGTAGTAATTTTTGGTTGGCCATTGTCATTGCAGTTAGTATTATTAATACCATATGTATGAGCAGCGCAGGGTAGCAGCTGATGCTAACTTACACGAGATGCCACATCCAGTTGACAGACACATTCCTCTATTGCCTTAGGAAAGAGGCAGCAATCACAACTGCAGGTCTTCTGCTTCTTTCTGGAAATGATGATGAATTGCTGAGCCTTTGGAGTGTGCAGCTCTTCCTAAACTGCCAGTGAGGCTGGTGCTGTGTCTACAACACAAGAATCAGGGCCGGCACGTGGCGTTGGTAGGACTCAGGTTCAAAACAAACAAAAGGAGATGCAAAGGAGGAGTAAAACAGCTGAGTTCCTTGCCAAAGGACACTGTGTACTAGAGATGTTTACACAACTGGACAAGCAGCAGAGAGACCATTGGGGTGCTACACATGTTTACAGGACTAAATCACTTCCATAGTGGGTAGTGGAGTATGTAGCCTGCTAGATACAGGTAAGTCCCTCCATTCCCCTTCAGGGATCAGAGGTAGTTTGTTGTTGTTTTGCTATGTTCCCTTAATATTATTCCAGTTATCTCTGGAAAATCTCATGGGTTTTGTGAGCTGCTGGCATAAAGGTTTCTCTGTCTTCAATAATACAAAGATCTCTGCTTTGGAATAAAATCTCACTGCTTTTTGTCTTGAAGCTATATGTCTGCAGCTATCTTGGAGGCTTGTGCATTTTACTTTTCCCACTACTAAAAGAAAAATAAAAGCATAGATACACTAAGTATTTTGCTATCTGATAGCAGCTCTGCCTTTCAGAAGCAAGCTGTGCTAAAGTGGTACTTTTCATCCTTTTGGAACATGACCCTGGACAGTCCCCCTTTACCTTCCCTGATATGATGCAAATCCACCATAAAGCCAGAGACTTTTGGTGTGCTGCTGCACCTATGATCTATGAAGCATTTTGGAGTACAGTGGCAGGGGATTGTGCAGTTCTGCATGTCGCTATAATGAGCTGAGATAAAGGTGAAACTGGGAGGTCATCATTCTGAGATGTCCTTGTTTTTGCAAGCTTAATTAATTTATGCTGTTATGTTCACAGAGGTTTCTGAGGTGCAGTCTCTAAAAAACACTGATAGCAAGTCCTTTTCTGTGTAATACTTAAGGTGTATCTTCTCTTTATTTTTATAAAGAACCTAGAGTCGTATTATAAACCTGCAAGATGAAGTTGGTTTTGTCATCCAAAGCCTGAGGTGGCAGTGCACCTTTGCACTGTACATTTCATATCTACTATTTTTAAGTGGGAATTTTCAGGTGTAAAGTCAAGACATTTGCAGAATTTGCTTATTACAAATAAAGTCCACAACATGAATAGCTTTGTACCAACAAATACTGATTCAAGGCACGGAAACATACGGACAAGCAAAAGAAGGCACCTCCTTGTCATGTGAGTGCTATAAAAATTGTGGTGCTGTTTTCTTCAGCCTGCTGCTTTGTTGATGGATTAGTTTTAAGTGAATCGTTGTCTTGCCATAGGCTTTAGTGAGTGAATGGGTAAAAGGTAGAAATTTAATTTCAAGGACTAAGCTGAGCAGAAAATCCATGAGACCACAGACAACACCGTAGCACTAAGGACCAGATGAAAACATACACTTTATTTGGATCGTGACTAGGGCTTCAGCCTTTGGGACAGACGAGTCCTGGCAAAGAGAATTGACCAGGATTTCCTCTTTGGTTTTTTTTCAGGTTCTGGGAGGAATAAAAGTTGTGTTTATGCATTTCAAGGACAGAATTTTCTGGCAAGAGGATTTGGTTCACCTCCTCCTTTTAAGACCGGGAGAGGCAGCTGCCGTTTCAAGCCTGTAAAGAAAGAACAAAGAATGTGAAGCTCGTGATATGATGCTGAGCAGGGCCTCCATCCCCTTTGTTCTAGATTTAGGTGGCCCACTGCTTTCTCTAATCATTTGCAAATGTTCAGATTTATCTGCTCACATCTGAGCTTGTTCCCTCAGGCTCTCTTCCTAGTCAAAGGAAGGAAGAGGCATGGCTGCAGACTGCTTTCCCTCTTCTCGATGTATGCAGTTGAAAGAGTTCAAATTGATCTGTTCTACATAGAAGGAAAGCCAGGATGAGTGATAAAGAAAAGCTGGGATGAATAATAAACTCTCTTGGGGATTTTTGCATCAGCAACATCTGAAGTTAGGTGATACAAAGCCTGCACAAGAGGTTGTGCATTGTTCAAGGCAAAAAAAGAACTTTCAGTTTTTTATGAGCAAGACCTATTTGTTTAAAGTGCATTTTGCTCTCCATTATAGCTGGATTGTGTGCAGGGACTTTAGATTTCAGTGGCAGTGCTCTGCTCTCCTCAGTCTGATGTTGCTAACAATAAGCATCTTCTTTTGTGCATGACATCTCCCAGGGAAGCATAAAGAGTGTCATATCACAGGCTTCTGGGCCTCATTTTTATATAATTAACTGTTTTGACACCTGAAATGTTGTAATTAAGCTTTCATGTGTAAAGCAGGAGCATATGCCACTGTCAAATGAATGTGAATGAGACAAGTCAGGCATTTCATGCTAATTTCACTTTACTGTGATTAACTCTCTTGTTAGTGGTGACCATACACATAAACTATTGGTGGTGACTATCACTTGCAAACAAACCTGACAGTTTCTTGGTAAGGTTAGGTACTGTGCTGTGCTCTAACAACTTGACATAGGTTAAAGATAGGAGTTATTTTTACTCTCTTCACTCTTCCAGAACTTTGGGGATGCCAGGGGGTGTGATAATCCCACTGGATTCCCAAGGCTGATATCACATTTTTAAGCACTTTAGATGTAAAATGAGATCTTTGATCTGAGTCAATTACTTTAATCATCCCATATCGGGGAATGACATTTCCAAGCAATTGTTTTGCAACTGTCTGGGCCATGGCCTTTGTAGCAGGAAATGCCTCAACCCAATGAGTTAGTTGGTCAATGATCACCAGAAGATACTTATATCGCCCCACTTTTGGTAATTCGGTGAAATCCACCTGTATTCTTTCAAATGGACAGTAAGCCAAAGGCCTCCCTCCTTTTGGAGTTTGTCTCATTTGTTTTTTCTAAAAAAGAATAAATATAACTTGCTCTCCCATTATTTCTAGCACTTGTTACAAACAATCCAGAAAACAAGGTACAATAAGAATAGTACATAGTATAACTAACAACAGTATGAATAAAAGCCACCTTCCCAAACCCC
>WYDI02016341.1:0-12059 GCA_009867235.2 Psittacus erithacus
CCCCGACGGCGCGGCTGGGCTCCGCTTCGCTCCGCACGGCAGGCAGCCGCCGGCCGCAGTGAGCCGGGCGCGGCGAGCGCACACGCTCCCCCCACCGCCTCCCGGCCGCCGCCGCCTCCTCGTCCCCGCCCGCCCTCTCTTATCGCGGCGGCTGCGGGGAGGCGATTAATTATGGATGGAGCAGCGGCGGGCGGGGGGACGCCGGGGAAAGGGGGCGGCCCATCGGCCCAGCACGGGTGGCGGGGGCAGTGAGACCCCCGGCTCAACCCACATCGTCCGGGGGGCGGTGAGGCCGAAATGCCCGCCCTCTCCCCTTGTGGCACAGGGGGACCGTAGGCCCCCCCCTGCATGGCTCCCCTTCGGGAAGCACGGGCAGTTCGGGCAGGGGGCGGCAGGGTCTGCACCCTCCCACTGGTTCCGATGCGGAATGCTGCCGCTCGCCCTCCCTCCCTCCATCTCTCTCCGATCAACCAATTTACTTATTTATTAGTCTATTTATTTCTTTATTTAGCGCTTGCTCTTGCTGGAGCCACCGTGCATCCCTGACACTTTGCTGCTGTGTGCCGGCGGCTCTGATGCAGCGGAGCGAGCCCTCCACGGCCGCGGCGGTCCCCCTCATCCCTCTCTGCTGTGTGCTCTGTCGGCGAGCCCCGTGAGGGAGCCTCCGCAGGGCCACTCACTTCTCTCCGCTGGCAGCGGGGCTCGGGGTCCAACTGCGCCCCCGGAACCTGCCGCCCGGGAGCGCCCGCAGCCCCGGCGGCGGAGAGCCAGTGGTACGGGGGTGGCCGCAACCTGTCGCGGCAGGGGGTGGTAGGTAGCTCAGCGGCGAGCACCCGGGATGCCTTCCCGAAGGAGCGATGGGAACCTCAGCCTCGGAAAAAAAGAGTAGGGTCCCTGCCTGTGCCGGCAACCGGGATCCAGGCCTGCAGGGGGACCAGGGAAGGCTCTTCCTCGCCTCTTCCTTTTCCTTCCGGGAAGCTGGAGCCTCAAGCTCCCCCATTTTTCCCTTCTGCCGTGCGCACGCCAGCCCTGCTTGATATTTTTAGCCGGCGTCGCTGATTAGCATTCCGGGGAGCAAGCGAGGAAGACGTTTTCCAAACCTTTTTCTCTTCCCTTTCTCACAGGGTGCATGTATCTGTTGGTGGCAGGTGGTGTGCGTGGGAAGTGATCTGGTGTTTGGGGAGCGATCTGGTGTTTGGCTTTCTCCAGGGATGAGACCCTGCTCCCACTGACCTGTGAGGCAGGCCCGTCAGCGCTTTTCTCACCAGCGCCAGCACCCTGCTGCTGTCCTGGGCTGGGCTGGGCAGCTAAGCACGGGTCTCTGCCGCAGGAGAGGTTCAGTGGCCCTTGTTGGGAAGCTGCACTGCCTGGAGTCCAGCCCTCCCTAGTGACACTGTGTAGAAGCATCAGTGGCTCCAACAGTGCCATCCTGCCCCTTGGGGCTGCACGGAAAAGGGAATTATGCCCCCTGCCACATTCACAAAGAGTCCATGGAGCGCATTATGTGAGGAAAGCTGGTAATCCTGGTAGTCCAGAGCTGGCTGACCAGTCGCTTACCTGTTCCCTTTGCCAGGCTGTAGCCATGGCTGTGGACTAGGGCCCTCCAGGTGGGGATGGATGGGCATTTCACCCACAGTCATCATCAGCTCTTCCTGTTATCAGGCTGTCCCTGGCTGGTGAGGATTGGGGCATGCCCATCAGCTGATGTGGCCTTCTAAAGAATTTGCTGTAGGATCTGAAATTTTGGCTGTGCACGTGGTGAGTGCTTGGACTGGTGGGGTATATCTTCAAAGGAACTTGACTTGTGCCCTTATGATTCCTAAGAAGTAAATGCATAGGGGGCACACAGCATTTTACCGAATACAGCTCCTATCTCCTGAAGTCTCTGTTGGGCTCATATAAATATTGCCTTGGAAGTACATGTGAACTCCAAATCCAGCTGCTAGTCCAGAGGGCCCTGAAAGGCGGACTATGTGGGGGGATGTGGAGGGAAATAAGGTGTAGCTAGTGGGAGGTAAGCACTTAATGAACTAATTATATATAGAATGTGCAAAGTGTCACTGAAGCTGGCACACAATATAAACTTACCTGCAGGCAAACAAAATGTATTGTGATTTGATTCATTTCATTGTTACTGTCAAGAGCTCAATAGGGTTCAAAAAAGGATTAAGTATTTATTATGGATAGTGAAAACATTCACAAATACAAAATTAAGAAGATAGCTTTTATGCATCAAATTATTTATCAGCCTTTAACTGCCAATGATTAGGTTATAGGAAAAGTGAACCTTCTACTGGGGGCAGATTGCTCCTTTGTTGTAGAGTTTCTTGATATTTCTTTGCTGTTTCCTGTTTTGGCAGCTGCTGTAAGGCAAGGTAAGGCTTCTCAGCCATGGTCCTTCACATGCTCCTACATCTGTCATTTGTTCAGTCGTCCTCACCTTGAATGTCATCTTCTAAGGAAAGGACCTTCCCTTCCCTGTGTTTGTGATAGGCGCCTGATCTTGGATACCAACCCTGAAAGCTGTGCATTGTGAGAGGCCAGGCTGATGCAAAAGTTTAATGATGTAATTAGTAATTCTGCCTCACCTTTTTATTCCTTCTGTCAAGCAATTTGCTACTCTTAAACTCCAAATCTTACCTGTTTCTCCCCAGGATGACTCCCTGGTTTCAAAGCACCATGTTCGAAATGGAAGGCTGGAAATTTCACTACCAACATTCTTCTGCACGTGTTCTTTATTATTTAGAAACTTCCCACGTTGCAGTGTCACTCTGAGCACAACTTTTCTTACGAGTATTTACAGCTTTGCACTACAGCAAATTTCAGTAAGAGAATACTTTATAAACACACACGTACACATACACACAGAGTACGGTATTAGCACACATCCTGCATGTTGACTTTTAACTGTCTTTGGATAAAATGTTTTTACGTTAATAACAGAAGACTATAAAATACCCTATCACACCTTTGTTTTGCATGAATGATTAATTGATGATTGAATTGGAAATACTGTGAAATATGACTAACATATCATCCTAATAAAGGTCACTTGAGAGTTCTCTGGATCCCCATATAAACTACAGATCAGCTCTGCCCTAGCTGACAGACACTCACTGGCATATCTGATTCATGTGTGTCTCATTGTTCATCCAGTTCTGCCTGCTGAAGAAAGTGTGTCCATGTGCAACAAAAGATGACAGAACTTCAAGCCACTTGGCCACATTAGTCCCTCACTTAAATCAATCACTGCAGGTGAGTTGGTCTGTTAGTCCCAGTTAGTAGCAAAGCCAGAATCTGATGGAACTGTGCTGCAGCTGCTGACTATGACATATAGTAGATGCCACATGTTTTGAGTCTCTGGGTGTTAGTTTTACCTTCAAGCTTTGTTGGACAGATTTTCCTTTTTTAAATGTTCAAATCAGAATTTATTGAAGCTGTTTTCAAGGGTTATTTCTGTGTACTTTGGAAAGGGTGTGTAAAGTTTTGTGGGACAACACTGCCTAGGACATGTGTTCCCAGAGCTCTCTTCATGGCCATAGAGTGAGCTTAGAGGGGAAGTCGTTTATGGACAAGTCCTACCTCCAGAGAGGGCTAGGGAGCTTTTGTCCAAGGTTTTGTTTAGGTCATAGGGGAGCTGAATGGCTATGCTTTCTGGGTGCTGATTGAAAGTGGGCACTGTCATGACCACTGATACAGGCTTGCTTTGCTCAGTGTGTACAGAGCTGGATGCAAACACCAAGGTGCAGATCACCCTCTTAACTTTTTGTGGTGAGTCAGTGGCACAAGAGATGACAGAACTGTTAATTATTGCTCTCCAGGCTGGAAGCTAAATTGCATGTTTTTAAAAGAGATGGAGATCTTCAGCTTATGCCACCAAAGTGCAAAGCCTTGTATTATTTTATTGTCTGCCTCTCCTCCCACACTGAGTTTATGTTAAGAGATATGTGTAGTTACTTTAGTGCCAGTTTGATAAATGTTTGTCATAGCTTTCACTATTCAGACATGATGGCTGTGTAACCTCCCATAACCTACTCTGTTGCCTACTATTGTACTTTTTGTTTGTTTTTATAGGGGACATTATGGACTATAAAATGTTTACAAAAATGGTTTTACACATGGTTATGAAGAATACATTAGAAATTTGAAACTCTGAAGGCAGGAGCTATCATGTTTCTTTCTGGTCTTTCTTTTTCATTTGTAAGGTTCACAGGGATGTTTCTGTGTGTTCGAGGCTTGCTGTTCTACTTTCACAGCGTTTTATGTGGGAGTCTCATCTCTGCAGGGAACCTATGGGAAATACTTTAGGGAACACATGTTGGGAAAGGCCCTACATCAGGCCAGAACCCTGGAGCAAACTAGTGGCTAGACACTGGTGAAAACCCAAATGTCTAAAGATGCTGCTTCAATGGGTAATATTTAAAATAGGAAGCAGAGAGGCTGAAAATAATATGTAAGGAGTTAAGAGAAAGAAAGCAAGCACTATGGTGGAAGCTGGACAAGTGTATCTATCTTGGCTGCTGTTAGCCTATGAGTTTTGGATTAAGGGAAGAAGAGTTTGAGAAATTAGAGTATCGACACAACAGGTAATTTACATTATGAGGTCATGGGATAATTTAGGTTGGACAGGACCTTGAGGGGTGTCTAGTCCTACCTACTCAAAGCAGGGATGTCTCTTGGGTCAGACAAGTTTGCTCATGACTTTGTTCAGCCCATGTATCCTGTATCAGCAGCATTTGCCAGTGTTAGGTTAATCTGAGCACTTCAACCAGTTTTCTAGAAATTGTTTGTTTCTTAGCTATGCTCCCTTGCTGTGGCTTCAGGTGATGTTAGGGCATCTAAGAAGCCCTTGTGAAGAGTCTTTATTACCCTTTTAGTTTAAATGAAAAAGAGTGGCTTCCTTGTGCAGTAGGATTTAATAACTTCAGTCACATAATAAGTGGTAATTATGTGAGGAGCATTCTTGGTTTACAGAGCTGTAGAACAGGACACAAGGTATTCTGAGGAGAGGCCAGATGTTTGCTGTGACATTTGTAAATCAGCTACTTGATATTATTTGATAAATTACTTTAACAAGGACATCCTTCCTTTGCTTATTTCACAAAATTTTTCCATTATGACTGATTTGCAGATAATGTGCCTTATGATTTCCTAGCTACTGTCCTAATGGTGGGACCTGGGTAGTATTTTATTCAATAGGTTCTAGGAAACTGCTAAGTTAATGATAAAAGATTTCTGAACACACTGCTAGCCAAAGGACTCTCAAAATCCTTCTCTTTGGGCTTTCAGATTATTTTGAAGTGTGTTTCAGTTTAGTCTGCATACTTTATTCTTGTTATCAGTGCTGTGCAATGTCTTAAAGCTGACATATTTCTTTGATTCTAGTGAGGCCTTCAGCTCAGGACCTGAACAGCAATCATATACCTATGCAGGGATCTTGAAAACTCCCTATGTTGATGATACCTTGTCTTAGAGGAGTCTATCCTCAGAAGATGCATTACTTCAGAATTTTAAATTTCTCCATGCACCTTAATTATATTTGATCCAATGACTGTTTCATGTCAGCGGCACAACCTGCTCTTGAAGGAGGGAGGGACAGAAAGTTACCTTCTAGTGAGTACCCTGTTAAACTTTTCGTGTGCTTCTTTTTTAGCCAAAACAACCTTGAATTTTCTATAAAAAGAAATTGTAAGGCAGGAGTGGAAGGGGAGAGCAGGTCCCCACTCAAGCCACAATTGTGATACTCGGGAAGTATACCTTAGGATCCCCTCTGATCCCAATGATATGAGAATCATTCTCCTGCTTGGGGCTGCTCTTTAGTAAAAAAGATGTGGTGAGAAGGTGCGTTGTGAATTCTTCCTCTGACTGCATGTTGGGACAAGGAATAATCTCGCTGGGTCCTTGAAAGCAAAAGCCGTGGTGAGCCTGCCTTCATGATAGGGGATTTCTCCTACATAGATCTGCAGCCTGGGAAGTACCTCCCTTCTGCCTGAGGGCTTGGTGCAGTGAGCCCTGGTTTCTGCTGTGTCTTGGTGACAAAACTGCTGTCCTAGCTGCCTGTCACACCATGTTGCAATAAGAGGTCTCTGGGCCTATCTCAGCTGCTTGTCTGATCTTTCCCTAGCTTGTTACTGCAAGTGATACCCATCAAAATGCATCCTTTTTCATGTCAGTTGGGAACACTTAAGTGCAGGTTAGTGAGTGGTAAGTGATGAAACCAACAGGTCTGAAGAAGCCGCAGCTGGTGGAGCAGGGGACAAACTGTTCTTTTCACACATGGCAGCAGATGCTGGGGGGAGTTGACTCTCCAAGGAGGGCCAGGCTCATCGAAAACACAGCGCTGCCCATGGCGTTTATTGTTGGCTAGTAGATTGCCTCCTTCTCAACCCTTGCCTGGCTACCAGGGTCTTCAGTGTGAGCTACCTGCAAAGTGCTGAGGCTGGCCAAGCCAGCATGGCTCCAGCAGCTCTGCATCTCCATGTGTGTGTCACAAGGCTGTTTTCAGTGTCATCTTTGACTGCACTTCTGCCAGAACTGCATTCCTTACTCCCTTGAGGAGCCAGTATTGCTGCCTACCACCTTGTGTTTCAGATCCTGACTTGCCTGGTCTGTGTTAGAAGTATTGTGGGGTGATGACAGGGCAGCTCTGGGATTTTCTTTAGTTCCTGGAACATTTGTTGACTGCTTTGAAGTGATTGGTGAAAGGTAACCTTTTGTCAGGAGACTTAAATTCACTGCATTAGAGTCTAAATCACCTCTGGAAATGTTTGAAGATTTTAAAAAGGGCAGAAATTGTTAGCAAATAATGGAACACAGAGGACTTCATAAGTCAGTCCATGAAGGCTGCTGATCCTGCACACATCATGTCCCTATCATGCCACTCATGAACAACTTCCACTTTTCTTTTTAAGTCTTTGGCTCCCTGTTGGAAGGCTGCATTGAGCGTGATGGCTCTGACAATTAGAAACCTCCTGACTGTTTCACTGCTAAATGTATTTCATGGCTAGCTTGCATACATTTATTCTGTGCCAACCCTGTCCTTTAACTTAAATGGCTCTTCTTCATCTCTGATGTTTACTTTCTGGATGTATTTATAGACAGGAAACATACCTCCTCTAAGCTTTCATTTTGCTAAACCAAACAGGCCAAATCTTCTTGTTGTTATTGTTGTAGTGTTAAAAAATCCTTAGTTTGAGTGCATAACCGGGACAGTGTGCTGCATCTTTGATAATCTTACTAAGAGCTTGGATGACAGTACTAGAGGTTCTTCATAGTGTAAAGTCCTTACCTAATTATCCTAGAATTTCTGATTACTTTTTACCCATGTCATTCCCATAGGAGGCTATAACTGTACCTAGTGCGCCTCCTTTTTTGGCCTCCACTAGTGTCCCCAGCTGTAAGACTACCAATTGGTGGCACTGACAACATTCCCTCTTGTTTGACTGATCTTTTCCCCCCAGCTTCTGCTATTTCTGTCCTCAAGGAAATTCAGCTTTTGCCTTTCTGATATTTTGAACCTGCTTTATGTTAGTAATACCACCGTGCCTTCTGCTTCTCAATGAACTTTTCTTCCTGGCCATCCCATCTCCTTCTCCTGCTTAATTCTCTCCCTGATTATCTGGATGCAAACAGCACCTCAACTTTAGTGGGAGTTTAGCATTCCTCTAGTGCAAGTCTTTCTTTGCTGCATATTTTTTGCCCTGTGCATTGACCAGAGCTAAAGATCTATCTTGGTCTGTATATCTTCATGAATCTGCTCCTTTTCTTCATTTTCTTCTGCTCATCTGCTGTCGATGTGTACAATTTTTTCAGGTCTTCCTATCACTGTCATCATTTCAGACTTTTCTTTCCTGCCTTCATCATTAAAAGCATGGAAGAACCTCCCACTGCACTTGCAACTCACTATTTTCTATTTGCTGAATCCTTTCATTCCTATTTAGATTCCCCACTCAGTTGTCAAGCTTTTTTTTTTTTTTTGCTTCAGTTGCTGTGTCATAGTGGTATCTCATGGCTCAGAACCCTTTTTGTGGCTTGCTTTAAAGACCAGAAGAGTGTGAAAAACAAGTGAAAGTCATGCTGGGTTTTTTTGTATTAATGCTGGGTTAATTATTACTGGCTGCCTTGTGCTAGAGCTCAGGATATCAAAATTTATGTCAAAAGCTTTTTATCTACATGCTGTCAACTTGGAAGATTTGGATTTTTTATGTCCTATTACTTGAAGGATGTTCAGGCTGTTTATGTCTATTCTTGATGGTATAGTGATATGAAACTTTGAGCTAGAATGAGGAAAAGAGCCCTTATAGATTGAGAGAAACTGGTTAGGCAATATCCAGGTGTGCTTGAATTTCAGCTCTTTTCCAAGATGTAATGTTACTGTCTTTCAGCATGGGTCTGTGTTGCGAGTGAATTATCCTTGCCATCATTTGGTAGGCTGTGATCTTCCCTGATGGCAATAGCTCTGGACAAAGTTGCAGGTTTCAAAACTGGAATGCTGTACACGTAATTCTTTTTTCTCTTGGGCTAGAGAAAACCCAGCTGCAATCTTGGAGCTGACAGCCAAGGAAGACCAAATTATAAGAGCCCATCATGTACACTGACTGCCTTGGAGGAGAAGGAATGGTTTTAAGTGCATGAAACCCAGCATAAAACCCATTTCCTATTGGGGTCGCAGGTGGCTGAACACTTAAACATTGGAGATGTTGGTACTACATTGGTACAGACTACTCTAAGGAGCTCTAAAGTAGCCTCCAGTCCTTACCAGCTTCCTAGGGAAGTGCTGAACTACTTTGTCTTAAGCAAGCTCTCAAGGCACAACAAAGTGGACTGAAAATCCTGAAAACCCTCAGTTATCTCCAACTCTTTACAGGGGGTGTGGGCTGATTCCTTTTTCCCCTGAGATAAGGCTCTTGCTGAATCATAATTCTATTCTGTACCCCACCATTACTGTTTTGAGAAGCGGTGTCTCTGATGGTGAGTTTGATTTTCAATTTTTCTCCCTCGCAACTACTGCCTTCTCTGAGCCCTAGACAGCTTCCTTGGCACTCCCAGGCCAGCTGGCTGTGCTGATATACATTGTCTTCCTGATGCAGCACATCTGGGAGGCACATGGACCTGACCAGGTCATCACTCACATCTCCCTTGGTGGCCTGGAGCAGGACCAAATGTCAGGGACAGGGTAACATTTTTTGGCCTCTTTGCCCACTGGATCTCCTTGGCAGTGATATTCTCTGTTAGCCTGTAAGAACTGCCGATCCCAGAGTGCCTGTTTGTGAACAGGGTTTGTGTCTGTGGGGAACAGCTGGACGGACAGGCCTATGTGCTCTCCATGGGACATGGCTGGAAAGAGAAAGGTGGTGTGTGTCCTTCAGCAAGTCCTGGGGGAGAAGAGAGTCCAGTGCAGCCCCTCACATGTTCTCTCAGAAGGATGTTGTGAGCTGTCATTGCTGTTCAGCAGTTAGCAATTTCTGGTTTTGCTTTTGTGCATATCTGGTATTTTTTTTTAATTTAAAACTTCATCATAGTGTTCTCTATTATATGTGCTGTTTGTAGCTATTAAACATACTTGTTTTGAGATAACTCTCTGCAATATGGCACACACATAATTAGGTATAATTAACTCCAATTAACCATATTAAGTTTTGCAACATTTCTTCTGCCATATTCTGAAGCAGGCTTTAATAGGTTTTGTGACTAAGAAACCCACGTTTTCAGGTTCAAGCTATACAAACTCCTTCATGTTCCAGGTGTTTCCTTTTTCATTTGACTACTGTGTCTTTGAATCCAATCGTTTATTGTTCAGTTGGCTGCATAATTAACTTGCAGCCTGGAGGACTCTTTCCCTTTGAGTACAGGATCCTCATTGTGCATCTTGGGTGCTCTTCACACGGCAGTTCTGGAAAGCATGATAGCATCTCAGTGCCCAGTTTACAAACTGCTATGTTTGACAAAGGCCAAAGTACCACATATGGTACCTTGCTTATTTAAACTTGTTTAAATAACCATAAATAAATAAAATTCTTTAAACCCAAAAAAGTCAAAATTTTGGCTTTTATTCTTTTTAAAGTCTGCTTCCCCCAACTTTTTAGTATTAATTTTGTTGTTGCTTTTGTTGTTCTTGTTGGAAAGTGCTCTGAAATGTCATGCATTAAGAAGTTGTATGAAACAGGCGACTGAAAGACAGATGCACTTTGGCAATAACAGGAAGATGCTAATGAAGTCTTTGTGTGAGGAGCATATTGTAGCCTATTGTGGCACCCTCTGGTGCCCCGAAACCCGCATCTCCAGTGAAGGAAAATTGGCATCTTCCTTTGTAGCTCAGCCTAGCATTTGAAGGTGGCTCTTGGTTCTCTAGCTGAGTCATTTCTTGGCGTATTGCCTCCTAAAGAACAGCTGGAAACAGCAAGACTGCTGGTGTATATCGCAAGGTCTATACCATGTCCGATTCATGAAAACTAGAATGTGTACACACAGTAGACACCAGAAGTGCTGACACTGGCACAAAAGGGTCTCTCAGTTGGTCTCCATACAAACCAATTTCTTGACATGTATGAAACTGTTCATCACTCCCTAGTTTTTCAAGGCTGCATGGGTGTTAATTAGCTTCAGGTTATAATCAAGCTGCCACTGATTTTAATGGGCCTTGGATCAGACAAGGCTTAGTTTTTTTTTATGGTTTCCATTGCAGTGTTAATTAACTTATCATGTAGATTTAGCTTAGAGATTTCATTTAGTTTTTATAATTTAATTGCAGAAACATGGCAGTAAATGCAGATGAGAAATTATGTGCAATTAATATTGACCCAAGACTACTCAAATGTCAGACACTTGTCTCTGAAGACTCAGTAGGAAATCCTATGTGTTAAATATTGATTCTGTAACATGTTCTTTTCAAACAACCTTGGTACTGGCCTATTCTTCCTGAGCCTGTGCTGTTCCTGAAGTAAGGACAGTGTGAGTCTTTGATGTTCTCCTGGGTTCAGCAGTAGCAGTCATTTGTCTCCTTCTTAGTAGCTGGTGCAGTGCTGTGGTTTTGACTTTCGGCCTGAGAACAGTGCTGATAACACCGATGTTTCTAGCTGCTGCTCAGTAATGTTTACTCTGACCAAGGACTTTCTGAGCCTCATGCTCTGCCAGGGAGGAGGGGAAGCAGAGGAAGCAGAGACAGAACACCTGACCCAAACTGACCAAAGAGGTATTCCATATCACAGCACATCATGCCCAGGATGTAAAGTGGGAGACACCCGGAAGGGCTAGATCACTGCTCTGTTGGGCTGGGTGGTGAGCAGTTGTATTCTCTTCCCTTGTTATTTCCCTTATCATCATTATTCAGATTGGTGGTAGCAGCAGTTTGTGTTATACTTTAGTTACTGGACTGTTCTTATCTCAACCCATGGGAGTTACATTCTTTCGATTCTCCTCCCCATCCCTTTGGGAGCAGGGGCAGGGAGAAAGGGGGGGAGTGAGCGAGAGAGGCTGCGTGGCTGACTAGGCATAAACCACAACAGTTCTTTTTGGTGCCCAACATGGGGCATGAAGGGTTGAGATAATGACAGATCTGACCAGAGTGTGTCTAATTGTATTTGTGATAAGCATTCATTGTTTCAGATTAATAGTCACTCGTCACAATGCTGGTTTATTGGCTTTCAAAATTGTTGCTCTCGATCTCACAGTTTCAGCATGTCGTACCTTACTTACAGCTGGTATTTGATGTTTTAGTGTTTATCAGATGGGGGGCTTAGGCTAAGGCTCTTGTTTCATTGTACTTTATGGTAATGACTTGCAATATGGGCGGACTCTGGTAGCAGGACGGGATGGATGTGGCTGTGGACTTGTACCTGGCTGTCCCGCTCCTCTTCACCGTCCTGGCTCTCATCCTCACCTCCATCTTCGTGAGGCTGTGGGAGCCAAGGGGGAGTGGCCCTGGGAGCCACCAGCTGCCAAACTGACCCGGGAGAGCAGCCCTGGGGACCAGGAGGACGGGAGGGAGCAGCTGCTGGTGAAGGAGGTCGAAGTGGTCGAGGAGGGGAAGGAGGCGGCTGCTGAGGAGCGGGAGGAGGCAG